>JAODTR010049756.1:0-18330 GCA_025399935.1 Amblyopsis rosae
GTCTGTCCAGAGTCTTCCCCCACCCCTTGACCCAACTCACCACCAGATGGTGGTCAGTAGCCAGCTCTGCCCCTCTCCTCACCCGATTGTCCAAAACATGCGGCCTCAGATCAGATGATACGATCACAAAATCGATCATCGACCTTTGACCTAGGGTGCTCTACCACGAACACTTATGAGCATCCTCATGTTTGAACGAGGTGTTTGTTATAGACAGTCCATAACTAGCACAGAAGTCTAACAACAAACGCCTGTTCGGGTTTAGATCCGGGAGGCCGATTTCTATCTTTAATACAGCTATTATCGTCATGTTCTCCAAACATCTATTACATTTCCAGTAGCCACATCTCTTTTCGTTTGGGAATAATAATCTCCCCAAAACCAATTTATGGTCTGAGTTTAATACAAACTTTGTGCTATATTACAAAATTCTTATTTCATTATTTACATATATTCTATCAATTCTAGTTTTTGTTACTTTATCTTGCCAGGATGCAGGATGTTTGATGCAATATCATTTTCATGTGAGGATATATTAAAATCACCAGATAATATTACACAACATCATATTTGAGTATCTCGTCAAAATCTTAAGAAGTTGCATTTTTCTAACTGGGGCAACATATATTGTTATTATTCTTATCCGTGTCTATTTGCAGATATAACAGTCTACTATTAATAATCTCCCTGGTATAATTTCTCTTTTTAATTACTGTAACCTGCCGGTTAAACAAGATTCTTACTCCATCAGCACTACTGTATGATCTCCTATTGAGATTGCACAATAACCATTGAACCATCTTTACATCCTCATGAGTTTTAAGCCTCAATTCTTGTAGACATATAATATCAAATTAGTCTTTAGTAGACTGTTCCGTTGATGTTTGTGTCTCTGCTTGATAGTTTGTCTTCTCTCTTCTCTCATTGTCCTTTTCCAAAACCTCAGTTTCCCCTTCATCGTGCTAGATGTATTCCTGGTTTCCCAAGATGGATTCGTTGGAGGTTCCCCCTCTTCACCAGAGGCTGATGTAGTGATGGCTTCCGCCTCTTCACCATCTGATGGTGGTTTGTCCTTCTCCTGCTGTCCTGGTAGTTTCCCATAGGATGCAAACTGTCTTCTTCTGAGTTGTTTGTCCTTGGGTCATATTCTTGGTTTTTACTTTATTAGAATACGAGCTGGGGCAATTGAAGAAGGACTGGCCATCATTTCCACAGAGACAGAGAGAGCACTTACTGATCTCATGTGTTTGCTTTATGTCCACATTTACCACATATATTAATTGTGTCACATCTTTGGCTTGATGAGCTGTCTTATTACAAAATAGCAGCAAATGGTTTGTCCGGGTTAATATATTCTACCAGAATATGGCCCTAATGCAATAACGTTGGGTATTTCTACCAGTCTGCCATTCTCGTCCCTCTTAATTCATACATTGTATTTCCGTATTCCACACCATATTCCATATTTATCAACTGTTTTAAACACTGTTTTATTAATGCACAATAACGTTCCAAGAAAAGGTCAACATCAGCCACTCTAATTTGCTGAGCAGTGTTTTCACAGTTGGAGATTAAATGGTAAAAATCTGCACAATCTCACCTTTCATTTGCTGTATGGGGCTTGTAGATTGCTTGAGAGGAATTATTTAGCAATTTACGATATGCTTCTTCATCGGCTTGCGTTTAAATAATGTTTCCTTTGGGCAAAGATTTAGATATATTGAGAGTTGAGAGGCTTCTCATTCAATGTGTATTACATGTGGCATTAACAAATCATAATTAAAATCTTTCTGGGCTTTGTTTGAGCGTGGGAGGAGGGTCATCCTCAGCCCGGGGGTTCTCACTTCACTCAATGTCAATATGAATGCACTGATCTAGAATATGATATGTAAATGTACAATATCTCTAATGTTATGATACGGTAAGGTGATTAATCAATCACATGTTGCTGAGCAGAAGGTTCACTGCACAGGGTATACTGTATAGATAGTTGGAATCCTTTGGTGTCCCACAACCTTTAAAGCTGAATGCAGATTAGCACTGTAGGCTATTTGTTTACTTTTTAAACCAGGGTGCGTATGAAATCGATCTGGTTTTCTGTCAATATGTCCTTAACCATGAACATGTAGTAACTGGTAAAGGTGTTTTTATTGTCACATAGCGAAATTGATCCTTTGTATTTAACCCATCCCTCACGGGAGCAGTGGGCAGCCACGGTGCAGTGTCCGGGGACCAACTCCAGATTATTGGCAGTGTCACTGGTCAGATGGCACTGACTGGAGAATGAACCTGACATGTATTTTGATATTGAGGAAACCGGAGCACCCAGAGGAAACCCACGCAGGCCATGCAAATTTCATACAGAAAAGTCAGGACCACCGGGGTTCGAAACCAGGACCTTCTTGCTGTGATGCCACAGTGCTTTCCACTAGGCCACAACTATTTTAACTAGCTAAATTAGCAGAATGGTAGACAAAGTTGCTACAATGATTGCATGTGTGTCTGTGTGTGTGTGCGCGCGCGTGTATGTGTGTGTGTGTCAAAGAACATGCTGTAAAATATCAGCTATAATGTTGGGCATATTGTACAATATAGTGACTGACTGCAATATACCTTGACAGGGACATACTTTGTTTGTTTTCATTTAATATCAACAAAAATGTATGGAATGTAATTCTCAATTTAAATATGAGAACATTTTGTCATTTGGACAGTGTTGTTTATAACTTTTTTGAACAGATGCCTCCAGATTGTTTAACAAGTCTGGCCCCAACAGACCAGATCAGCCGTCTCTATAAACCTAACCATGACAACCATCATCTAAACATACTGTAGAATATCCTAATAGAAATTGAATCTGAGCATCTTGAGTATAATTCTGTGATTGGCATATCTACAATTATTTTTAAATAGTGTCCCCAAGCCCTATTTTACAGTTTGCATGCTAATCTTCAATGCCACATGGGTGGGAAAAAACCCTACAAAGAACTGTCCAAAGCTGCTCCGGAATCCAGTGTTCATATATCACATTGGAAAGCTATTTATAAGCCTGTCAGTACACTAGCCAACCTGACCTGACTTTTATTACCACTTTTATTTGGGGTTGTTTTTGCTGTACTACACTCTACAGAAAATGAGTTTCATGTTTCAAAGGTACTCTATAGGAAAGACTAGGAAACACCCTTGCTCTAAAGCCGCAGTGTCCTCCAGAACAATAGCTAAGGTGAGTGGTGCTACAGTATAGTGATGCTTGATGACGACTGAGATGGGGCCTAACCCATGTATGTCAATGGCACAGTAATGGATGGATATTTGTTTAAACCCACTGGTAGGACACAGCAAGCCACCTTACAAAGGGTCAGTACACATCTATTATCCGGTTGCTAACAAGCGTCACATGCGACCACAACCAGTACTGTACCCTGTCCTCATCTTTCAGAGAATAGAGAAAAAGAGGACTCAAATGGGGTTTTTTTTGCTCCCAAGGAAACCAATGTTTGAGCTTTACTGCTTTATAAACATAGTGTAGCATAAATTCAGCCGTCGGCAAACTTTGGTAAGTCAACCACTATTTAGCCGCTGTGCACCCTTGTCTATGTCGATAAGTCACAGGTCAAATGCATAGCATTATTAGTACTAAGAGCACATCGGCACAAAATAGCGCTTGACTTCTCAATGTCGTACAAGGGCTGAATATCCACTAGATTTAAATTCCTCTGGTAGACGGCCTATAGCGGTCTCATATAGCATGTAACACATAGCATAGCTTGTCATGTTAGCTAGAGACTCTAGGCTGTAATCACTTTATCTTCTGATACGCTTTTCTTCATGACGACAAAGGAGGGCATGACTACTTCTCCCCATCACCACCACCACCTCCTTTTATTTAGACGGTGCATCTAGAGCTCCATTACCCCACCTCGCTTATTTTTTATTAGCGCCATAATGGCACAGATACATTATCGGAGCTAATCAGAGTCAAATGAAGAAAAGTAGTGGAGTGAGACTGCAGGAATTGCCTCTTTCTTTTCCCTTACTTGGCACTGCCATTCTGACAGACCACTGTAAAGCTTTTCTCCAGTCCCCCCTCCACCTTATTTTACCTCTCGCCTCCCACGCCTTTCATTTTCCTTGCTGTGTTCGTTCATTTCTCTCTCTCTCCCTCTCTCTCTCTCTCTCTCTCTCTCTCTCTCTCTCTCTCCCTCCCTCTTCTTTTTATTTCAGCTGTCTGTCCTTTTGCTGACTTTCCTCCCCCCCTCTCTTTGTTCTGTGCTTCTTTGCCTCCCTCTGTCTCCCTCTCTCTCTTCCTCTCCTTCTTAATCTCCTTTTTCCTGCTCTCCTCAGAGGTTGGCTGTTTGATATTCTACTTGTGTGGCAGGGCGGCGAGGATGGATTAGGGCGTGGACAGGCCCCACAAGCCACACTGATCTACAGGACAGCTTTTCAATCACTCCGCGCACCACCACAGCCACCCCCCCCCCGCTCCTCCCTCACCCCTGTATAAATGCAACCGCAGGAAGACACACACAATGAGAGAGAAAGAATAGTCAAATGAAAACAAGCACACCAGCCAGGGACAACGAGACATGCTGCTGATGTTGTTGAGGTTCACGTTTCACCGTCCCATCCACTTTGCACCAGAAGTGTGGCCGGCTGGTGCCGTTGTTGTCTCTGGCATTCCAAGCCAGAGAGCATGTGAAATGTTTCATTTGCACTCGTGGAACCTCGCAGCAGCTTTCCCCTTCACAATGGATGGCTTGCATGTGGTATCCTTTGGCTGGGGTTTA
Organism: Amblyopsis rosae; assembly: GCA_025399935.1. NCBI lineage: Eukaryota > Metazoa > Chordata > Actinopteri > Percopsiformes > Amblyopsidae > Amblyopsis > Amblyopsis rosae. The sequence goes on from JAODTR010049756.1 coordinate 4,788, forward strand.
ATGCGCAATGGCACAGTTCCTCTGTCGCTATCCGTGTGTTTATACCACATTCTCTGATCCCTGGGACCTTTCCCATTTAGACAAAAATTGCAGCTCCCTCATGTGGGTAAAACAGAATTACTATGCCTCTCCGGCCTTTCCCCCCTTCTGGATCAATAGGGTGATCTTCCAAGACGGACATTAGGGGCATTATAAAAAGGTAACAAATGACAGTGTTTAGTCCATTGCACTCTGCTGGGTACTAGCAGAGTATTGATCCATTGTGCATCATCAACCTGTTTTCTCTCAAAAGTGACACTTGAACAGTAATCACCTTCAAAGGGAGTAATAATAAGATGATGGTGTGTGTTTGTAGCGGTTGATCGGTGTGTGTTTGTTTTGTTTCTGTCTGTCCAAGGCTCTTTATATCTGGAGAAGTTCAGGGCGTAATGCTAAAAGATAATTAAAAGAGAATGCCAAAGCAGCAGTTATAAAACAAACCACATGCTTTACAAGGTACAGTGCACTCCTATTTGTGTCTAGAATGATCCCTGTAGCTGAAGCCAACAATAGTTGCTGGTACTCCTCTCTACTACTCGCCCTACTCTCTAATAGGCCTGCACTAGTCTCCACCCTGCCTCTACTGCACTTGTGTGACAGAATGTATGGTTCTGTGCATTTAAAATATACTTTCTGTGTCACTGGTATCCAATGCATACTTTCCTTATTCTAAATGTACACACTTAAAATCACCGTAACTATACATAGAAGTATATGTCAATGGTGCTGGTATGTAATACTATTTATCACATTATAGTCTACAAGGCACTAATCTAAATGGCTTTTCAATATGTCATTACATGAATCAAAATGAAACATTATGTAAACGTCCATAGTTTTCTAACAGTGTAAACCTACAGTACATTAGCCTGGCTATAACCATCTCAAATGTGTAACCATACTTTTTGCAGTCTGGGAACTCATCATTGATAATTGTTAGAAGCAGACAGGAAGGATGTCTCCATGTTTGAAAAATCATCCCCAAATGGAACTACTGTACCTGCCAATCAATTATTGGATTGACACCTACTGTATCGGCAATAGGTTTTCAGTTGTTGCCAGACTGATATGTTTAGCATAGAGTTATAGAGGCGGAGCACATATAATCAGAATAGTTTTAACTACCAGAGCCACCAGTCCATAATCGTGACAATTTCCTAAAAATGTACACTATACTGTAGATTGTTGGCCCATTTTAGTACAGCTGGAATTAATCTATTTTATGGGCACCTCATCTTGAGGTCAGACGTTTAGCATGGCTCCAATTGGATACGAGATGTTAGCCCTTGGACAAGGGGAACATTCTGGTCACAGAGAAATCAGGATGCATGTCAGTGACTGATGTGTCTACAGCATGAATGCTATAGCCCCAGTGCAAGAATGTGATTGATGTTCAAAGCATGGTCCACACACTCATGGCCAGCAACACATCATGGCCAGAGGCATCTCAATCTACAGTAGGTCCGTATGACAGAGACTTGTTGACATGTAATCCGCTAGTTTGTTTCAAATATCATTATTGTGAAATACATGTGATCTCATTTTGAGTTAAGTGAGCGAGTAAATAAATTAATAAATACACTTATTAATTAGATATGCAGAATTAATTCAGCTAATAATTCAATGTTTTCACATTCATACAGTAATACACAATTAGCCTAATAATAAAAGAAAATGTGAAAAAAAAGTTCTGAATGTACCTGTCCAAATATTATTTTTGTTGGTAGTTCTTCACAAATACTATACTGTAACAATAAATGTGCAATCATTGACAACTTACCCATTTTGTCTTATTATTTGACCTTCATCTGAACAAACAAAAGCTATATTTGTCATATCTGCTCCATTGAAAATGGTTGGCCTTATAAACGAGGGGTAAAGAATATATAGAATACTGTTATCAACATTGCTATTTTTGCATGGTTAGCCATTTCGATTATAATGTCATTGCCTGTCTTCATTGCCTTTGATGTTTTTGTTGAACTTTACACACTTGACTTGTTCTGTCCATAACATGAGTATTCCCTCACAGAATGTTTGTTCTCTACATTGCAAATTTGACCTAAACTCTGTCATATTATAACTTGCTATTATTATTGTCGTCTACTTACAGTATGTCTGCAAATTAATTAGTTAATTAGTTTACCCCGTGCCCCAAAAAAAAGAAAATAAGAAAGATTATTAGACTACTATAACAGGGCCTTTAAGGTTGTAGGACAAATGGCTATGATACAGCATGGGCTGAGAAGTCTGCTTTAGATTGACACAGGTAAGTGGTACAGTGCACAGTGGGTTGCCATGTCAATTATGGTGCAAAGAGAACCGCTGTCTGTCTGTGAGAAGCTCATTAACACCAAGGTCAGTTTCATCATCCCCCCAAGCTGTTGTTATTCTCACATTACCAACACTGTTTTGAAAAAAAATCAACCCCAGAAACATACACACTGTTAGTCAAAGATGCAGACATGTCATCCTTTGTGCAGACAGAGGTACTGTATAACCCCCTGCACAAGTAATGCATGTGCAAACATGCATGAATATATAATGTATACCTAGTATACACGTTTTTATATTGCTCCTTTCCATGAGACTTTTACAAATGCAAAATGAGTAGGTTTGTGTTCAAATGTGTTTATTCTAAACCATTCCATTAATTACATATCTGCATGGAAATGAATACTGTATCCTCAATCTGATACAATTATATGGATTATATAACAATATTTAAATGCAAAATGATATGGAGAGTAACATTGCTTAAATAAAATGAACACTACATAACATGACAACGTAATGTTAAAAGTCCACAAAACTGTCTGAAAAAATGTTAATAAATATAAAACAATAACAAGTATCTCCCTATTTGCATATGTAGTTGCATTAAATCTTGTATTTTTCTGATAATTTGAAATATTAAGAAAATAATATCTTGGTAATGCTATCTTTATTATGTTTAAACTTAGAATGAATTAAGGTTTATTTCTGACACATATTTACTATTTAACATAACTTTAACATGATGTATAGATAAAGACTTCAGGAGGCATGTGTTGAAATGCCATATAGAATCTAGGCTACTGTTGTGTGGAAACATCTGTCAGTCATAACCTCGGGAGATAAATAGTTAATTGCCTGAGCCAGCCTGCTATGTATGGTGGATACACAATGCCTTAATCTGCAACGGCTGGTACTTTCAGCAGCCAGCGATTCCCTATATCTCCGCTGACACCCAGGCCCCTTCCTGTCTCTCCCATGTTATTGTAAGGGGCTGATGGGAAATATATAACAGCTCAACACAGAAACTGCCACCTCTGTGGCCTAAGCCTAGCTCTTAACTCAACTGCCAAGATCTAAAAGACAAAAAGCCTCTTGCTGCTGCTAGGTGCACAGCCACAGCTCAATTTACTCGCAGGTGACAGAGTATCGAGCAGCAAGGGAGTAAACCTGCTAGCATCTTATGCTACTTTTACCTTTACTTTCTATTGTAATCCTGCTCCTCTACAACCTCTCACCTTATAAATTTGCCTCGTTTCCTCTATGGATATTCCCAGACATGCTTTGCAACACTCAAGTGTTCCCTTCATCTTCTCTGTCAACCAGTCTTGGACAAATTCAAGCACAAGAACACAATGTTGCCAAGTCCAAATCCATATCGTCTAATGGAGTTGGTCAGTGAGAAATCCCAGTGAGCATTCGATGAGACACACTGTTTATGCTTACTCAAGTTTTTGACAAACATTTGCTGCTGTCCATCTTTACATTATCTTAGGTACAAACCTATTAGCATTTGTCTGCAACAGTGGTATGGTATACCAGACAATTGTGCATATACCTACAGTATATAACATGATATAGCAGATACATATTCATACTGTACATAATAACAATATAATAATAATGTGTTCTGAAGTCTGTACAACCATCAAATTAATTACTTTATTAGTTTAATATATAATAATAATAGTTGATTTAAGCTTTGAAGGTGAGATATAAAGATAGACAGAAAGTCCCTAATCACCTTTCTTTGCATTAATATCTATCTGGTCTGATCTGGTCCCGCAATGCAAAGCATCAATAATGGTTTGCCAAACATCTGCATGAGAACATATAGTATTTAATTAAGGAAGATGCAGAATTTAGGATTAACCATGTTTTTAGAGGCAGTATGTCTATAATGTACAAGGTAAATAACTCTCCTATTATCCTTTATTCATTTATATAGTCTAAATAGCATGACATCATTATTTTATTTTTTGAAGGATGGATGGATCTTTTTTATATTGTTGCTGAAAATGTAATGACTTTTCTTGTAAAAGGGTCGAACTGGGTAAACATAAAATTAACATTACTATATGTTTTCAATGTCCTGTACACACTTTATATGAAAAATGCCCCCCTACTTTAGGGTGCTAACCTATCTGCCTTGTGAGATCAGCCTGGGGTGCATTTCCCAAAAGCATCATTGCTAACTACGTTAGTAACTTACATGGATGGAACTACACGGTTGCAACGCAAGTGTTTCCCAAAACCATAGTTCCAACGAACATTTGTAACACTATAATTACATTGTGTTTTTCGTTGTGGTGACTACGACATAGACGGCAGAATATGCAGTCAAATAAGGATTATTAAGGCATGTCTATCTAATCTTGCTGTAGGAAAACAGTTGACCTAAGTGTTTTGAAAATACAGCATAGTTATAAAAGTAGACCTACTATTAAAGATTGTGAAAAGCAGACATACATTTGTGTTTTGAGTTTGTCAAGTTAGGGTTAGGGTTGATAGGGTTGACCAATCAGTGTTGTAGTGATAGCTATGGGCGTGATTTAGGTGTGCTGAATGTGAAAACGACTCAAAAACAACAATGGTGGTTCCTAAAGAGGTTAGTGATGCTGCAATACCCGTTTTATTATAATTCATTAGAAGAGCAAAGAATGGCATTTCTCAATGGAATTCTTTACAAAGGATTGCTCCTCAGATAGTCGTGTGTAAGTTACACAATGCATAGTGTAACAAAAAGGTCTTGGGATGGTTAGCAGACCCAGACAACCTGGGGGGTCTAGAGGGTGAGTGTTCCAGCCATGTATTTTGGCCCCAAAACATAAAGTGACTTATAGACAGTAAACAGTATTGAATAAACAAATAAACATATATGTATTATTAAATTATTTACTGCATGTCAATGGGGATCTACTGTATTGCTCTTCCGAAAAGAATGTTTTGTTTGTATTTTTATAGTATTGCTAGTACTAGATAATAGAGAGACAATTAGTTTATGACAGGGGAACATTATCACACTTTAAAGGGTTAATAGCAGCCTGTTTTTAGCGCCATGCATTACACTGCTGTAGGTGTGGTGAAATGTATTGAACTCTATTGAGCTATGATTGCAGCGCTTAATCGGCAACAGGAGCTTACATGCTCACATTGGCTGGAAGTGAGTAAAATCAACTGAGTTTCTTAATCCACTATCCACTATGAAGTCCCAAAATATGACATGCATGAAAAGTCTTGACAACAACACTTTTGCATGTATATTTGGCAAGCTGCCATATATTTCCAGATGAAAATGCAGTACTAAAAATCCCTGACTTGGCAAACCTTAGCTTGTTTGTATGCCACTTGTTAAAATATAATAACTGTGTTCACATAATCTTACCACACCTAACTAAATAAATTGGATTACTGTAATGAAATGGACCATATTCCAATTAAAATACTCTCTTTTTACTGTACGTCCAAGCTATTAGATAACATTATTGAATAAGATGTTAATAGAGAATGGCATTGATCTTCCAGCATCAAGTAATTATTGTGTCCCTTTTCTATAACCCTATCCCAAAGCCTCGTGAATGAGCACACAACTTTTTTTAAATTAAACACTGATTGTCTTTTATGTTTATTCACAACCCATTGGCCAGTAGCCGCCATAATCTCTTTTCTTCCAAGGACAATTTGTGGTGTATCATGAATAAAAATCATCTTAATATTATCCCAATGACAGTGTGCACAGTAACCCATAGCAACCATGAATAACATAATAGCCTGATCAGCAATCGTTAGTGTCAGAATTATTTGGTCAGAGCAACAGAATACCTATGGGCCTGCCTATGCAATGCTGGAGGCAAGAAATCACTCTATATCTTTTTTGTTTTTCTTAATTTTTATAATACAGAAGCTTCTCATCCATACAGTATAAGCTCTATGTGTGCATATTCTAACACTTTGTTTACATATAGTGGAGTTAAAATCTCCAGAGGCACTGTTTCTTTGTCATTTAAATGTTCTCTCACTTTCAAAGCTAAGAGATTCCATTCTGCCTCAAGTGATGTCAAATGCAGAAACTGGAATGCACATTGCTGTCCTTCAGACAAATGTGTGTGTTGAATGAACATCTATAGGTTAGCTTCCCATTGCACTGTCCTCTGAAGCATGACATGAGGTTGAGTATAGAACATGTTTAACTACAATCTTACTTTCCAGAACTTAGGAGACTGGTTGAGCGTTGATCAAAATACAACGTGTACATCCTTTTCTTCTCAGAAATTGTCACTATGATGTCAGTGGTTTCTGGGGGTCGGAGCGATACCTTTCAATTGTATTCTCAAACTAAACAATATGAAATAATATCAGAACTGTATACAATCATAGCGAGGTGTAAGTGTACCATCATTTCCCGGCTATTAACCGCGGTTAACACTAGAACCGACACGGGGTAAAATTTAGTCCCCCATGTCTTTGACTTGGGGGACTGGTGTTGTGGTGTTGTGTTGCACTCTATTTCGTTAAATATAGTCAAAATCAATCCAGATAAAAAACACAGGTATTTATGCCTTTAACCGCCACACCGGGTCAAATGTACTCGTTATCAAAATGCATTTATTTTCGACAGGATTCTTATTTTTGTGCAGCCGCCTTTTACACATTATATGTTGCTAAGCGACGGTACACAAATGTGTGATCGAAATCTACATCATTCATAACAATCAATTCTCACAGGGTCAGCTGGCCACACACCATAACATTTGAAGAAATAGCTTTTATGTCTCTCTGGTGTTGCAGTCAGCAAGTGTACACTGGCTGAAGCGTGCACAGCGTGTAGCGTATGGAGCATCCTCGGATGTGACACTTGTCACGAGTTGAATGCGCTTCTGTGTGAGGGTTGTATGGAAATAACAGTTAGAGATGGAAAGTTTCTGGTTCAAGCAATGGTTCAATACATTTTTCATCTCAACGCTGTCGAGTAACCGATTTCGGGAGACCCTGCATTTTCTTTGATAAGGAAGAAACGATGCGCGATGCGGGTACACCACAGACACATCTGCGATCATGACTGAATTTGGGAAGATTCATACAAAACTGCATTTTATTGCTACAGACACTACTGGCGTGGATCTGTTCCCGACTACAGCAAAGTGCCGCTAGCATTAACTTAAGTTAGCCGACATGCCTAACAAGTGGGATCTTTGATCTTGGGATGCTTTCATGAATAGCCTATATTTGCGTGTTCTTAAAGACGCCCCTTTAGGTAATTATAAAAATAGAGCGCCAAAACACAGACAATTTAACAACCTCATTTTAGAACACAATCAATACAATGACAGTGCATTTTGGAACTAGAAACAGGCATACGGGTAATTTTGACACGTTGGCGGTTTTAGAGATTCTTGGCGGTTCTAGTGTTAATACATTGATTTTGCAAACTGTCGGCAGCTCTGCGGCTAATACTCGGGTGCGGTCTATACACAGGGTTAAATGTTTTCCTTCTCATTGGGCTATTTTTATTATAATTTTTAAATTAATCCAAACCATGTAGATGAACCAAAAGATAAATGTATTAACAGTCTCTAAATAAACCTAGCCTACTTTATGAATTCAGACAACATACTTGGTGAATATGATATGCATGTAATTTGTGCATTTTCTTACATAATTTAAAAAATAAAACCAACTTTAGGCCAATATGTACAATAAACATGTCAGTCTATATTTGCGCATTCACTGTCTGGTATGGTCTTGTAGACTACAGTAAAAGCTTGTGAAATGACAAGTGATGTTAACAATTTTGAGTAGTGACCGTGCGGTGAATGTTGAACGAAGATAAGTCCACAACACGTCACCTCTCTAATGACGACAATGAATGTTCCCGTTTAGACAATGTTTGAGTTTATTAGGATATGTAATGATTGACTGTACATTTATTTCAACATGAGCTACAACTTCTTGAGAAAGTCACTGCATCTTTTGAACTTTGATCTTTTGATCTGCTAATTCCATAAAGCCACCATAGCAATTTGCCTCCCTATACCCTTGACCTAGATGGTGAAACTGCCGAGGGAGTAGAGAATTAAAACTAAGAGAAAAAAATACAATTAGGTGGAGGAAAAACACATTAGGAGATCAAATATAGTATTTTCCTTGAACTGTAGGGTAAGGGGATGGTTGTTCGGATAACATTTACATAAAGCACAGGAAGGAGAGCATTCCTAAGGATATGTTCTACCTACATTATATCCCAGGGAGAGAAGGCTCACCACAGAGGTTTCCTGTATCACACGAATTACACATAGTATGTCACAGTTGCTGGATTTCGACATTCTGACTGGGCCTAGCTCAGTTAGAGAGTTATTATTATGCATGGATTGGAGTCTTAACACTGACTATGGTGTATTTTCATTAATATGATGTGAAATTAATCCTTAGGTTAAGGCCAACCTACCCCAGCATTCAAATAGTTATTTCCACCACATTTCCGCAACCCCAAATATTCTGTAATCTACAATGTTGGAATATTAAAAAAGTATATAATATATAATATTGCTAATGTTTACTAAGTATTTTTATGACATATATGATATTACCAGATGCTGGTTAAATAAAATAGTACTGTAAAAAAAAAGAGCTCTCTTCCCCGAGAGCCACCAAAGACTACAATATCTAGAGAGTTGGGTGAAAAGGTTGTGTGTAATAGTACATAGTCTGACAGCTATTACTGAAATACAATGTAATTAGGGCCAATCTCTAGTGTCATGCAGCCCTCAGGCATCAGGCTTAACCCTAAATAGAGACAAATATAAAACCAAGTTCAAGGAAAGTTAGTGGATTGGTCATTGGTTATACTATCAGCATTCATTATTTAGTAATTAGGCACATGTAATTGCTTTCTGACACCTAGGATTACACTTTCTTTGTAATACATTATCTGCTGCAATTATAGCAAGGGGGCAGAATAATCATGCATTTCATGTGGCTTATCTTTCCATTTTCTCTGCCTCTACTCCCATGTCCCCTTTTTCTCCCCCATTCGCCTGCCCGCTCATTCTCCTTTGATTTCTCACAAGAGGGGGGCATAAGCTCCAGTACTAGGCCTGCATGTGATGCTAGACCAAGGCATATAGTGATCTCCAAGCCAGGGCTCTCTTAGCGTTTTATTTGGTCCAAAGACACTCATTAACTTTGGAGTAAACAAGTGCAGTTGTGCTGCTATTCACACTGAACACAGTTCAGACAAGCTGCATAGGGCAGCACTGTGTATAGCTGCTCAGCGCTTAACTCCGGCTGGACAATATTTGCACATGGAGAATGTCACGCTAGTGTGTGTGTGCGTGCGTGTGAAGATATCATATCTGCTGGTTTGGGGGGAATATTCACCCAGTTACCGGGCTGAAGGGACGCTGTGGATTATTCAGTCAGCCTAAGGATGGATTTAAGAGCTGCGGGGCGACTTGTGGTGGCCAAAAGCCGGATTCGTGCAGGCACGCTGAACAATGTGACTTTACCAGGAGAGGGGTGTTTTCATTTGTGTGTGAGCAATCATGTGTTCTTCTGCGTAAGTGTGTTTGCATTTATATTTGTGCTCAGCAATATGACACACGGGATGCATATATATTTGAGATTGGATCTAGTCTTGTGCTCTGATAATATAGGGTCTGGAGTTATTTATGCAAGATTGGGGTTAACCTGGAAGGTCTGTCAAGTGATGGAGCCTCAAGTCAATGAAGCTTGTATTTACCACATGGCGTTTTTTTTGCCCATGCAAGTCCAATTTAAAGGTACAGTCCTCGAACATCAGATTGTAATCACACCGCAGAGTCTGGATGTTGAGGAGCGTACCTTTAATGCATGATAGCATATCACATCTCTATTTTCAATTCCTGAGACACGTGTGCATGGGTGCATGCACACACACACACTTTTTATTGTTCTGCCTGTGCACAGAGAAAAAAAAAAACAGTTGACAGAATTTATTGTAAGATTGAAAAAAGTAATCTAAGTTGAGTGTAGTTGTGAGCTGAGGTCAGTTGAGAGGTCACGGCTTGAAATGTCAAGTGGTTCACTCAGAAGGTTTCCCTCCCCACCCCCCCACATACACACTCTTATGCTCTGCCTACACACTGAAGATGCTGTGTTATTTTCCCCAGTATTGGACGGATTGTAGTTCAAAAGAAGCAATTTGGGAGTAACTAAAGAGAGACTGGGCTTTAGCAAAATAGCAATGGCAGATACGTGAGAGGTGTTCCCTGCCTACCTGTTAAAAGGCAACTGTTGCACTGCCAATCTTTAGCGGCAGTTTGGTTTCGGTTCAGGATGCTGCATTTCAGCCTCATCCAATTTGTAGCTTGCTGCTCTGCTTTAAAGGGTGTGACAGACACAATGTGCTGAGAGGTTTGCGCCTTAATCTGTGTGTGGAGATACAGTGTGATCAGTCTTCTAACGTCACTATGCCTTAAGAAATAATTGAGTTTGACTTCTGCCTAATTGTGGACATCAAATACATGCACATGCTTGGGCCTGTCTACCTTGATAGGACTGGACGTTGGTTGGGAATGTTTTACTGACCAATATATGCATATACCATGTACTGAAGATTTATCCAAATGCTATTCAGACATTGCTGTTAGTTTTGTGTATTTGTATTTGGACCACATGGACATTAAAGCATTTTATTGCTATTCAAATGGATTTACAGATACTTGCTCACTCACTGACTTGCATCTTTCTGCCTGGCGTTCCACATTAATTTTACATTTATATTTAAATTTGCATTTTTATGGTTGTACTTGTCTAATGTCAGCATAAATTCCTCATGGCTTCTTATCGGCTGTCGCACCTTAGTTTTTATGTTGGGCTTCTTGAATGGTGTTGTGACAGCATAGCTTAAGCACCCTTTGACATTTAAAAAGTCGAAGTAGCACATATGCATGCCACCATACTGCATGTGGATAGAACACACATCCATTCAGGTGTATCTCAGAAGGAAAAAACTTGTGTATCCAAGTACACTCAAACCTGTTATCACTCAGATAACATGACTCTCTTTCTCTTTGAATACAATTTTAATACAATGTCTTTTTTTAGGTCAAACATGATGCTCAACAGGGTATTGACAACGGCGTAAGATAGGACGTATATTATGTGCTGCATATAAGCAAGCTCAAAGGTACGCTGTAAACTGAAGTTGACTGAAAACGTATGGCGCTTGGCAGCATCCATGATGTGTTGCATTAGCTACCGCCATCTGCTGGACGGTCCAGGCTATTGTAACTATGCTGTTATAGCTATATGACATGAATGAACAGGCACAAGAGGCAAATGTACCTGGATGGAGCAGCATGTCTGAATAGAGAAAATCACTAGCTGTGCCTGCACGGTCATGCAGTTAATTTACCAGGAACAATGTGTTAAGAGGGCTTACGTAAGTACGTGCACTAGCATCTCAGACCAAAACATATGCTGCATGCATGGGCCACACACACATGCACACACGTGCACACGCATACAAACACTCTGCTCAGGATGCAATTACTACATTATAGTATCTTCACATGCAAAATATTTGTTTGCTACTATATTAATGTTTCATATATTGTATATAACATCTTTGACACAGCTGGAGTCAGACCAATAATTAAGAAACAAAGGTCAAGCGCCTCCTTCCCTCCACTGGATATGCAGATCGCAATTCGGATCACTGAAACAGCCGACATCAGTGCTTGGATCACTACAACATCAGAAGGGACAAAGGTCCTGGTCTAAATTGTAGTCATCTCCTGCCTGGACTGCTGCACCTCTGCTAGCTGGAATACTGGCCGCCACTACCAGCCAGGTAGCCCATGTGTTTCTGATAGTGTTGACCTGCAGGCAGTTCAGAGAAATGGCCCACTCTACAGTACCTTCAAGCAATGGTCAGTCACAACTGTTTTCTCTCATGGCGCTGCAATGGTGGACTGAGCTTCCTGCACTGGGACAACATTCCCTGGTGGTTGAGTTTGTATTGTTTTGACGTGTACAGTTGAAAGATGATGTTGGTGCAATAATCATTTACTCTCTTTTGATAATTTACAGATAACTTATGTAAAAAATCTTTAATTTCAATAGCAATGTATGGAGCACAACTAAATCTGCTGATCTGCTCAGGTCACCTTTCAGCCACGCTCACTATGACAGTATGTCTGCTGGATCTTAAAGCCGTGTTGCTGGGCTCTGCCATCAGCCTCCCTCCCACCGGTACAAGCAAGTGGAAGTTCCGCTGTGCCATGCCTTCACTCACTCACAACAGGTTCCTACACTCACTGTATAATATTTACAGTAATTGTATAGCACATGTTTCAACTTATACTAATACATGAAGAGGGACATGTTTTCACAATGTGAATGTTGTTGAAATAATGTAGCATTGTGATTTAGTCTATCCACTCTATCGGACTTGGCAAAAACAAACACAAAACAAACCATTATTCAACTTTATAGATATATTTTGCATTTGTTTGAATGAGCTTTGTGCAGCACAATGTTTAACAAGTTACTATAAATCAATCAGTTAAATTGTTGTTTGTTGCAGCCCTATAATGACCATATACTGTGTACATATATATACAGGGATTAAATTTGTCCGAAGCCCGGCGGACCGGTACATAGGAGCTGAGCCCCAACACTTTCAGTAGGCTACCCATTAAAGATTATGAATTGACAGTTATTAGGCAATATTATTTAGCATTATTTTCTTAGACGTATCGTTATTATGATTGTATTTCGGGCGAGTAGGCCTATGTTGTTTAATGGCAGAGAACAGAAAGAGTTGTTATCAGTCAGTGTGTCAGTCTTTGGGTTGACGGCAGCTGCTGGTCTTCTCCATGGAGAATATAAAAAATATGGCCTAATACAAGATCTTGGTAAGAGCATTTTATTTTACAGAAATTGCCATCACAATGTCTAAAATCTCTGGATACAGACTAAGTTTTTTTTTTAAGTTGTTGCCGTAGTTGAATTATCATGCGCGTTATTAAGCGTCATTGTGATTACAAGGCTGCGTTTAATATATATATATATATATATATATATATATATCCATCCATCCATCCATCTTCTCCCGCTTATCCGGAGTCAAGTCGCGGGGGCAGCAGCTTCAGCAAGGGACCCCAAACTTGCCTTTCCCGAGCAACATCAGCAAGCTCTGACTGGGGGATCCCGAGACGTTCCCAGGCCAGTTTGGAGATATAATCTC
>JAODTR010049766.1:0-18329 GCA_025399935.1 Amblyopsis rosae
TGTCATCCAAGACATTCCCTCCACATCCAAAGCTTTTAGCATTTCTGGACGGATCTCATCAACCCCCGGGGCTTTGCAGTGAATACAGTAAATCCAATATCCCTGAGACAATTATTTGGAGCTGAGCAGGGGTGTGTGTTTGGTTATGAGCACTATAGGTACTAAAAATAGGTTAAAATATAAATGTTACATGCTTGCATACACATAACTGATGATGGTCAGTCTCCTATTTTGCATAACCTTTATAGACTAATCAAGGCTAACAATAACAATGACAAACAATTTGAAAATTTTCTGATCTCATTTACAAACTTTAAGGTTAAGTATCCAAATAGCTACCAGACAGCATGAAAGGAGGAGGTGGGGTGGAGCTGAATTGCAAAAATGCTCAGAGGAAGCACGAAGAATGGGTATTAACCAGTTTGGCCAATAGTATGCTTAGCTGTGATCAGATGAGCAGTCTGGTCACTTGACTTTGTGGCCTGCCTAAACTATCACTATGCTTGATTTATCTAATGTGTAGTACAATAACTTTATTTCAATTATAATTGTGGTAAATTTGGTTAGTCTTTCAGTTTTTTTTATGAACATGTTAGTGTTAAAGATAGCTCCATAACTAATCCATGCATATATACAAAGAACAAGAGTCAGACCTCTAAATATAAATAACTTAAAACATTAACAAACAAATGAAATGCTTGTATTGACTCATGGTCTTGACTGAACTGTATTTAAGTTAACTGTCTGTATTGGACGAATTGTATTGTATAACTACTGTATAAAATGCCAACAAAAAAGAAAAAAAATCCTACAGAACAAATATGAAGGGGGAAAAAGCAGAACGGATCGGTAGCAAATGCTATAGGCTTTACATTAATTTAGTTAGTACGTTTAGGTTTTAGTGTAGACCCCCAGCCCTCACTATAGAGTAGAAAGGAACATCCATGCAGCACAGGAAAACCACAATACATTTCACCTCTCTTATATGACGGAGGCTATAGGGGACTTGACCTGCTCGTAAACCTTAACAATGCAGAATGTACCATTTGTATGGTAGACGATGTTTGTTAGAGGTGTCACTTTAACAGAAGGACATATTGTGGTTACATGCACACAGCAGTCCATCTATAGATGTTCATAAGTTTAGTTTCCTTATATGTGCCAAAGTGTATAAAGTATACTGACATGTAATGGTGTTTACTAGTTCCTACCAAGATTATTAAAATAGTTTTTTATTCCTCATTGTGACATCTGCGGATTGTGACCAATACTATTTATTTTTATTTTCTTATATTGACATATATTTCTATTTTGTAACAGGGAATTGTCTATTGTAAATATGTATTTGTGTCCAAGGTACTATATCTTAAGACGTAAATTGTGGTAATTACTTTCAGCCAATTTGGTTTGATATAAAATAAAACAGAATATTTTGTTTAGGAACAAGATGTCAAAAATGAACTGTAATGACGTGAAATGTAATGAAATATTTTACTACTGCAACGGTACTTGTAAACATATGATGATGTTTCTTTGACTGAAAATACTTGAAAATGAAAGGAAGCCATCAAGTCATCATGTTACTATTTAGCTGAACTAATAGTAAATAATAAAAATTACATGACTTCTAGTGAATATAGTAATACACCAAAAAGCCATCAGGATAGACCTGAAACACTGGGACCCAGAACGGTAAAGTAAAAAAGTTCCATCTAATTAAAACTAAAGGTGTTGAAGTGAGAGATTAAAACAATTTACAAAAGTAGTTTACATGTACAGAAGACACGTCTTACAACAAGTACATTTGTCCATAGCTAAATGTTCAATTGAGTTAATTTGTAAAACCATGTGTAGTCTAAAACATAAAATATTGTCAACCACTAATTGCTTTAACCAAGGAATACATACATCTGAATTTGCTTTGTGTTATTTAGTTAGCATAACATTTTTATATTTTACATATTATATTTTCTATAGATAGGGGATCTAAATGAGCTGAATTCTGTCTAATCATGCTGTGTTTTCTATAGATCAAGACCCACAAAATAATGTGAAAATTCTTGCCACCATATGCCAAACTCAAGGGAATCAGGTAACTCTGGTAATAATGTCACCTCAAATAGATTTGAGGTGACATTATTTAACTTACATTTGAACAAGTCAATAGCAGATTGCACTGTGATGCATGGGATATATTTCAGGCTGTACAGCTGGCATTGAAGAACAGACGTCAAGGCACCTATTCTGCTGTCAAGTACAACAGAATCTAAAGAGACAAACATCTCAGTTTTGTCTTTATTTTCATTATTCATATTAACTAAAACTGTTTTGATGACTACTGTGAAATATAAGGCAGAAGACATTGCATACAGAGTGGGCCTTTGTAAGTGTTGCCTTGATGTGGAAATGTATTAAATATTAAATATAATGGAACAGAGGATTTTGTCTGTGTCTGCAGGCATAGTCGCTCTCTCTCTCAACATAAAATATATTGTTTTTCTGCACTGACATTTTAACTTGCATATTTTTGAAACTCTTAAAAATGCTATTGTATGAGAATCAATAAAAATGACGAATATTCCAAAATAAAAACATCACTAAAACCAGTGACCAAAAGACCAACAGATGCTCTTTTCACACATGCTCTCCTCTCACAATAATGAGCTATTATTATTTAAAAAAAATCTACATAAACATTAAAATAACATTTTACAACAACAACAAAAAAACAATAAAAAAATGTACATATAAAACACAAAAATCATCATGGATTTTCAGGTGGGTATGTGTTGCGGCAGCCGGTGTGTTTGTCTGTGTGTGTGAAGGGCAATGTTATTTTAAATGTTTTTTAGTTTGTTTTTTTTTGGGGGGGGGGGGGGGTGGCTTAAGTTAATTAATTTATTAATTAATAACTCAAAAACACATGCACATGTATGCTCTAAATACCTAGAGTATGGTACACTAGATATCTTCACTAAATCAAATGACCAGAGGCGTTTTTAGAGTTTGAAGAGATCAGGGTCTTAGCCCATGCAGACACAAACCCACTGAACCTCAAGCACAAATACAGCTAAATGCATTAATTACCAATTTTTGAAAGAACACCTTTGTACTGTATCTACAATTTTCTGCATAACATAGCCTACTATTTGTTTTTCATGCTGTCTTCATACTATTTCACTAGCTAGCGTTATATATCTCTCTCTACAGTATGTTGATATTTTGGTGTCTCCATCATTTTTTAGCTTACTCTGTTGTCTGTCTTTCCTTGTTTCCCCATCATATTGTATGTAGCATATAACTTGTCTCTCATTCCATTTGGTGTCGGCCTGTGTCTTTCCTTGTGTCTCCATCATATTTGGCAATATGTTGTCTGTCTCTTGTTTTTCCTGGTGTCTCCATCATATTTGGCAATATGTTGTCTGTCTCTTGTTTTTCCTGGTGTCTCCATCATATTTTGCTGTTTTCTCTCTCTTTCCTTGTTTCTCTATCATATAATTGTTGTGTGTGTCTTTCCTGTCTTTTCCTCATCTCTAGCTCTAATATATTTAGCCTAATGTTAACTGATGCAGAGTTTATTATAAATATTTAGTATATTTTATAAACCGAATACTTTATAAAAAATAGGTTTATATGAGCACATTATGTCACTAACAGGAAACTAACCAACCTTTCTTGTTGTGTGTAGCCTACATAGCATACACCACGGGTCACCAACCTTTTTGGAGCTCAGAGCTACTTCAACGGTACTGACTAATGTCCCTCTCCCTCAGGAGTAATTTGTTGAATTTGACAAAAGCTTACAATAGCCGACTATTACCTTTAACTGTCACATCTTCAAATAATGTGCCGTTTCCACTATTTGGATAAACATCATCAGCTGCGGTGTTGGCCTACTGCTGCTGTCCACGGACTCTCATTGGATAGGCTACTAAACCACCTGAACTTATACCGGTCATTAGATTGCGGTCCAGCTGCTTTGTCAAGTTCCTGGACATAGCGACACCATCGTAGGCTACTTGCCCCCAGTTGGAAATCTGGAAGAAGTGTCTACATTGCGCCGCATTGCCGTCGCCACAGTAAGACAAATTAGATACTTTACTTTGAAAAAAGTAAATTACAATCATTGCAAAAAATTTTTCTTTAGCTTTTCTGCAATGTTGGTATTATGGAATCAGATTTGTGTCAATATTATCAACAAAACTTATTCAGCATCAAACAACTGACTTTTTGTTTGCAGTTCTGACACAAACATCTCGCGTGGGCGGGCCTTTCCAGGGGTACGTTCCATTTGGCTAGCGAGTGGCTAGTAAGTGTTTGAGTGCTCCCCGGATGTTGTTGTGCGCAGAAAATGCAAGTTTCATTGAACAGACATGAGTTCACACCCTAAATATTACGTAACCCTGTATTTCTACAGCATTAATAAACAAGTAATATTAGTATTAGCCTACTACTAAACATTTGCTTTGTTAAGTTACAGAAGAAGTAGGCCCATTGTATGCTATGCCTTGTTATGAAAGTTAGCTATTGCTAGGCTGTAGGCTAAAGTAGGCGTATTAAGGTAGGCGATTGTACAGTAACCAAACTTCTTAGCTAACAATATAACGATTGCTATCTGAAATACTGTAACATTAGCCCGACTGTTGGTGTGTGCGCGTGTGCCCGCGCTCAACAGACAGATATACATGCATGGAATGATAGCTTTTGTTAAAACACACTAATTTGCCTTCTTTCTAGAGAACAAAGTATTTGTGGGACCCTGAGCAGACGAGATATGATAAGCAGAACAGATATGATGCACTCCCAGGTAGGCCATTATGAAACAAAATACATCACAATGTCAGTAATGTTATAAGTACTGTATGGTCAATTATTAGAGGGAAGAACAGCCAAAAAAACTAAAATGTATGGTTTGTAAATGTTTGCATTTGTTTGGTTGATTTGTCCAATCTAGGTGAGATTTAGACAATAAATACCAAACACATTGTTGGCACTACTGATCAGATCAGTTTTATAAGGGCCTATGTGTGTCTGTTAACATTTGGTCTAACTTAACCTTACTGTTGATCAGATCAGTTTTATAAGGATCTAGGTGTGTAACTTTCTGTCAGTCCCTCTGCCAGTCTCGTCACTTCATGTGTTTACCTTGTGTTTGTCACTCCCTGCTCTGTGTTTCCCAGTCTCGTTAGTTCCACCTGTGTCTGAGTTGCTCCCCATGTTCTTTGAAATAAACCTTGTTAAGTTTGTAACCATGTGCTAGGCGACCTCGGACTCTGCTGCTTCGCCCGAGCAGTTCTCCTCCTCCGCTGCTGGGCTTTCCATGCCGCAGCAGCTCCAGCCGGACTCCTCCGCTGCTGGGCTCCAGAAGCCGCAGGAGCTCCATCCTGATTCCGCCGCTGGGCCGCAGCCGCTCCCTGTTCCCTCTGCTGCTGGGCTCCCGACACCGCAGCAGTCTCAGACGGCTTTCTTCGCTGATGGGCTTCCGCCGCAGCAGCCTCCTTTGGCCCCACCTGCCGCCCAGTCGGCTCTGCGCAACGTGTCTTTTCCTCCAGAGTCTCCGCCCCCCGAGAGGAAGCTGTTCCCGGAGCCCGAGGGATGGCCATCGGCCCCAGGAGCCCGTGGACTGGCCGCCGCTCGAGTACTGGCCGCCACCACCAGAGCCCCCTGTGAAGCCTCCAGTGTCTGCGCCTTCATAGTCATCGCTTCCAGTATCATCAGTGTCTTCTGCCATGTCGAAAACAATTGAACACACCCAAACAAATGCATTGCCATTATTTTGCAGCATCTTTTTTGGCTGTAAAATTAGAAAGCTACTGGTAATTATCAACTAACATTATCAAATAATTTGTGTTATATAAGATTATATAATAGTAGTACAATAATAATTTATTAGAAAAGCGTGCAGAATTTCATGTTTTCAGTATTTAATTACTCAAAGCAAAAATCAGCATGAAGTGGTTGACAAGGTAGTAGTGCTGTAAAATAATGGTAACAGCATAACTAATACTGTTAAGTATTTTCAGTATTAACACTGATCAGTAGTAACATTAGACTAGTGTACCGGTAGGTAGTAGGCATTAATAGGTTAAACCAGTGTTTCCGTTCCCAATCCTGCATGTTTTAGATGTCTCCCTGCTCCAAAACACCTGATTAACATGAATGGGTCGTCATCAGGTTTATCATCAAGCCATAGCATCATTTTAAGTTTTAAAACCAAAAATGATACAAAGTTGTATAATTATTTTTCAGAGTGTATTTTTTGTGCTTTCATGTGAGAGATTTTACCGTGCAGGCAATGGGCGATCACATTTCAGATTTTTGTGGGGGGGCACCTGGGGTGGCCAATCACATTTCAGTGGTGGCCAGTGCCACCTCTGGCCACTTCCTTACCACGCCTCTGGAGCTGAGGATATACAGTATAATGTACACAGACATATAGCCTACAGTAATACCGGTAAACCTACTTAGGTAGCCTAATGCTAACTTGGCTAACATAGCATATCTTATTTATACTGTAACTTAACAAAACATAAACGTTTTCTAGTAGCTCTCAGTAAACATATGATCAATACTTACAGTTTATTAATCCTGTAGAATCCCAGGGTCAAGTAATATTTAGGGTGTAAACTAATGTCTGTATTCGTCAATAATATAACTCAAAACATCATCCGGGGAGCACTCAAACACTCACTAGCCAATGGGGACATACCCCAGGAAAGGCCCACCCACACGAGATGTTTGTGCCAGAACTGCAGGCGACTAGGTGCCCGTGGGCACCGTGTTGGTTACCCCTGGCCTACACTAACCAGCAATTACAAAGTATGGATAGGTGGTTTATGATTTATATATTAATTTCACGAGGCCACACATTTGATAGTACTGTATGCAGCGGCCTTAACTCTGTCGAGTAGAAGACTACACTTTGAGTTTCTGGCTATTATCATCCTCTCTCAAACTCATCCACTGATTCAGTCATGTGCTCTGTTCTTTGTTTATTTCTGAAGAAGTTACAAATGTAAAATGTTTCCCTCCTTTGTCTTATGCTGCTACTGACTCTTGACTAATGTTAAGCTAAGCGATAACAGGACATTCACAATTTATCTGGCAGCAGGGTTTCCAGATTTTATTAACAGTATAACGCACAATCACACGCGAGCTGTAAATCAAGCCCATGTTTGCCCGCAAACTGTAAATAAACGTAATAAACGTGTTTGAGTACTGAGCAGGCCTAAAGACCTTAGTGACTTTGACCAAGGCAAATCTGTCACGGCCAGACGATTTGGACAAAGCATTTTTAAAACCTCAAGGCTTGTGAGGTGCTCCCGGTCTGCAGTGATGAATAGTACAGTACCTACCTACACACAGTGGTCAGGGGTGAGTACTTACCCACATTTTTCAGGGGAGGGACACACCACGAACTGCAGAGAAGAAAGGCTACAGTGACACAAGTTACAGAAAATTATTGATTGATGGTTATGGGAGGACTGTCTCTTAACACACAGCAGCTCCCCCTGCTGTGCATGAGGCTGCATAGCCATGGACCAGTCAAAGCAAAGTGCCCATTTACATTTACAGCATTTAGCAGACACTTTAATCCAAAGCGAATTAACAGTTATTACATTGTCAACATCAGATGAACAGGTCAGACACAAGCAATTGTAAGCAAACAACATTATGTTAAAATAACTACAGCATGGCTAACACCTTACTAATATAGCATTCAATCTTCAAAATAAGTGCTAATAAGTGCTATAAGCGAAGAGCTTATTCCCAAGAGCAGGACAGTTTTATTTAAAATATATATTGAAAATAGGAAGAACGTTAAAATAGAGTCGCCAGAGAACAGTCTAGACTTGGCGAGTCTTGAGACCTCGTAGCAATGTGGCAGTCCTGGGAGAACGAAATGCTCCGATTGGGGCCTGGAACCAGACCATTGCTTGGAGGTAGGGCAGTTCTCTTTACTGCCTTGGAGGTCAACACCAGTGTCTTCAATAGAATGTGGGCCCTAATGGGGAGCCAGTGAAGTTCTCGGAAGAGTGGGTTCACATGGGAGAACTCGCGTTGGTTGAATACCAGACCTGGTTGTCATGCAAACACGTCGTGACCACCGGGGTGTATTAATGGCTCATCTGAGTATATACACTAGGGCTTCAGAAGCATGCATCATTACCTTTCACACAATACTCAAGATTGTGTGTAATACACACACGCTATCTGGCCACACATGGCTACCTTATATAGCCTCAAAAGCAGCCGCAAACTAACCCAACCTTTGCCTTTACCCTTGTCTTTCAACAACAGCTTCAAAAACCATGCAGGGTTTCCTGTGCATCTTTAGCAGAAGGACTTAATGTGGTTATATTCACACAGTGATCCATGTACTATTGCTGCTTATGAGTTTAGCCTTAAGTTTCTCTAACTAGGATGCTGTGTCAAACTATATATAATACTGTACCACAGCTCTATTTGTTCTCTAACATTATCATACTGAACATTATTTGTCACATCTGCTGCTTGTGACCTGTTTTTTCCATATTTCTTCTTATTTTAGTATAGATGTCAAATTCGTAACGGTGTTACAATTATCTTGTACATTTTTAACATGTCCAGTGTTGTTTATATCTACGGTATGTAGATAATGTTTATTGGTTGCATGCAAAACCAAACATGCAAACCAGCCCCCATAGCTCCATTTCCTGTTTCACAGCACAATGTCGTGCTGTTATGTTGTGCAGAGTTTCACCACAAACCAAATGGTGTTAAATATATCATGTGAAAACGCTGTTAAAGCCCACAAACAAGATTTGGAAACGTATAGTGTTGTCATTCCCCAAATCAACGCTGGTAGTTTGCACCAAGTAGTCTTGTTGTCCTCATGCAGGTTGTCTTTGTGGCGTCCAGGCAGTATGACCTCAACATACATTATTGCTAACTTAATACGTATATTTCCATTGCATATCACAATTACATTACATACTGTAAGGCTTTTTTAGTTTTCCACATTAAACCAATACATTTGGTTAATACAAAATATCTTCATACAATCCCCAAGATGTTCTCCAAACATCGATTCAGAATGCCTAAATCAGTTAAATGTACACAAAAGTCAACCTTGTCTCTCATAATACAATGTTTTCCATCTTGATTGTACAGTATGTTGTTTGATCATAAATGTCCCATGTCATAAAAATAAATTTTCTCCAGCTGTGTTATTGGCTCTGTTGTATAAAAGGGACCTAAAACGACTGGACTAATTTAGAAATATGTGTCATATGTCACCAAGCCAACACATAAACACTTGCAACACTGGCCTGGTGGTATGCCATTCATCTTATTTCCTTCAGGTGACAAGCACAGGCCCACTTGTATTTTCTGTTTCAGATACATCATAGCTAACCTGAGATGACCAGATATCTGTGACTGTTGAAACACTGATGTCCATTGAAATGGGTGCAAGAGGGCAGGCGCTTTCATAAAAAATACTTTGCATGCGATTGGATTGAGCCTGTGAACCAGCAGTCTGTTGTTATCCACTCTTGTAGAAAAGGCGGGAGAAGAGTATATTTTCCATTGAGAAAAGCCTTTGCTCTTCAAATAAATTATAATAATACCGAAGCTATTTTGTATGATCTCTAGGCATTTTCAACTGAAGTTGTTTTCAAGTCGCCTACGTCACACCTAAACCACGCACCTTGCTAAACTACGACATTGATTACCCACACACTATAGGTTGACCAGCCACACTCCAGACTGCTTCTCGCGGCGACGTGAAAATGTAGTGAGGCTACAATATAGCACAACTGATTGGCAGACAACACTCATGAGTCAGCCTTTTCCAAGATGGCCTCACTATAGTTTTCTCAGTTGCCTCTTGGTGTTGCGCAACTCATAAATCGTTCAAATTGACTTGTTTTACTGAGTCGGGAGCTCTCGTCTACACTGAGACGTTCGTTTCAGCGAGACGGTCAACTTGGTGCCAACTTCATGTGTTATTTGATGATGGTACACTCACTGTTTTGAGACAACGTATCACTGAGAGATTTTCTCTGAACTGTATTAATTTGTATTAACTAATATTAAATGTATAGTCAGCTATTACAAGCTAATTATAAGCTAATATACTTTTTGTCAAATTCACCAAATATCGCTTCGCATTTTGCCAGCTTACCCTTCTCTGTGCGTGTTGAAAAATGATCAGAAACTTCTACACAGCCCTGGCTACATACTGTAAATAGCAACATAAACAAATGGCTGGTGAACACCGCTCACAATAACAAAGCCCTAGTAGTACACTTTGCTTCACAATGCGTTTCAATGTGTGAGCGCTGTAGATTGATATTGTTTTGATTTGAGTTCATAGTAGCAAGCGTTCTTGAGATTAACTAACCCTGTACAACTTGAGCGATATCTAGCTAGTTAGCCCCAGTCTTGTCTGCCCAGTCTCTACTGATATGATACATACAAACACTTGGCAACCCCCGACACAAAGAAAATCAGATCCCATGCTTCTGAAATAAATCCACTGAGGTACTCAATGCGAGTAAAGCCCGCAATATACTTTCTTTTAGCTATGCTAATAAACAAAATAAAATAAATAACTACCACACAGGCACGTACCCTGCGTTCCTATAGAGCATAGTTTGTGCACGTCCTCAGCAATTAGCGCTACATGTAGGCCTACGCATGATGCAATACAACACATGAAAGTGGGAGCAGTATACCAGGATCGGACAGACAGATCAACAGCAGTCTCTGAACCAGCAGTAACAGTAACTAACAATAAGGTTTTTCAGTGTCACCACATACTGTATATACAATACTAACATGTAGTGTTTTTTTTACAAATCCCTACCAAGTGGTTTTTTACATTATTATACTCAACATTCATTGTCACATCTACTACTTTTGACCTATTGTGAGATTGAGACATCATCTAGTTTCCTTATTTTAGTATAGATGTTTTTAACATACATTTTTCTATTGTAAAGTTTGATCTATGTCCAGTATGATATATACTGTATCTAAGTCTAATGTTAATTAGTTCATGCAATCCCTCCCCCCATAGGCCCATTTCCTGTATCAAAACAAAACATGGTGAATCTTGCCATAAACCAAATGGTGTTAAAGTCCACAAGACATTTGCAGACTTGTAGTCATTCCACAAATAAACGACATTGGTAGTTTGCACCAAGCACTCTTGTCCTCATGCAATCTTGTTGCCATGCATTCGGACAATTTTATGTTGGTGGATTCCAAGAACTATGACATTAATTACCGGTAATGTCGTAAGTATCATGCCATTGCATAGCAACATTCCATTACACTATAAGGTTTTTGGCATTATTCATTTTCCACATTAAAACAATACATTTGTCACCAGCAAGTGTGCAAAATCTAATCTTAGAGGGCTGAAACTTTTCTAAAAAATAAGGGTGCTGAAATGCAGTTTAGGGATGCTTGAGCACCTGTAAAAGTAATGTCAAATAACCTATAGCTGTATAGATTCTTGAGATTATTCCCTCAACCACTATCTTGGTTTCTGTAAGCCCATTTCACATATGCCACATATCCCTGTATTTTACAGGGACCGTTCCTGCTTGGGTCATGTGTGAACAGAACAGGGGTCGTAAAACCTGTATATCCGCTTCCCACAATTTCCCACTTCGCGACCTAGTAACATTCCAAAGCAGAACCAATGCAGGGACAACAAGTTCATTCTGACGCAAGAAGCAGACCACTGTATTTAACAGCAGTGTTGGACAAGTTACTCAGGAAATGTATTAAGTTACTATTTACTTATTACTCCTTAAAAAAGTAATATTACTTTACTTATTACTGGGCATTAAAGGGAGTTACTAGTTACATTACTATATTACTTTCACAACCACTACCCTGCGTCACTGTCTGTTTCTGTCATTCTATTTCCCTGTGTTTTTGCCTGTTTCCTTGTATTCTGTTGGTCTGTTCCAACCTGTGCTTGCCTGCCCCGTGTTGATTGCTCATTAGTTTCACCTGGCTCTAGTTTTCCCCTACCAAATGGCCTGTCCTATGTCTGTATTGTCGCGTCCTTGTTGGTTCATTGTCATCTGTCATTCGTTGCAGCTTCTGAAGAGGCTTTACATTTCCTTTATTCATTACGGTAGTTAGTTAGTGTAGACCCCAGCCAAGAGGATACAGCCCTTACAATAGAGTTGATAACATCGTCACAACACCGGAAAACCACATTACATATCACCTCTCTTATAGAGAACAGAACCTTATATATATTGAATGTGAGATGCCATTTCAACCATTACAAACACAGGATTTCCTGTGTATCTGTGAATTTCGAATCATTAACAGAGACATACAATGTGTTTATATGAACACAGTGGCGCCATCTATATCTGCTTAATTAGTTTTACTAATATACCTGTCAAAATGTAAAAAGTACATATAGCTGTGCACCAAGACTGTTAAAATGTATTGTGTTATGCTGAACCCCCATTGTGACATCTGCTATTTATGTGGATTGAGGAATATTTCCCTTTTTTTTTGGCATCTATGTCTATATCGTAACAGTGATCTTTCTACTGTAAAGTTTGATTTATGTCCAGTGTTGTATGTCTCTTTATTATTAGTTATTAGATATGTGATGAACTCAGACACGTCTTCCCCCACATGCCTTCCAAGGCCTATTTTCTGTTGGCATCCAAAAATATATAATATTATTATCTATAATACCTAAACTATCACATAATCTAAAACTTGTAATTTAGCACTAAGTAAATTAAGTTGTGTCGTGGTATTGTTTATATGTGATTTTATTTGCCGGCATACTCATTTATTTTAGAGCTGTAAAATAACCAAAATGTATTAATTACATGAAATGTTTGATCATGACAATGGTACTTGTGTGTCTTATAAACCAATGAGGATGTGTATTGGGAACTATGTATGCATGACATGGAAATAAACAAAAGAAATCCAATCAATTAGATATCATGAGTAGCTGAGCTATGATATAAATATGATACTAAAATAATGTCATCTGACCTCTAGTGGAAAGAAGAAGTAATACACCAAAAGGCCATCAAGACAGAGAGATTTGGGAGGGTAATACTGTTCAAGAAAAAGTTGATCAATCTAATAACTAAATGTGTCAAAGTGAGTGCTTTTAAAATACTTTATTAAATTACATAATACACGTCATATAATACATATACTTACAACAAATAGCCTATATGTGTCAAATGGTGATTGTGGCATACACTCATAATCAGAAGTAAACAGCATGTTGTAATAAACGCTGAAATCCACTAAGCTGTAAAGCTCACATTTCAACACAGCACAACAGGACAAAGACACTGGACAATGCCTCCACAAACCAACGGGTATGTCTTTTTCTGCTCTCATAGCATCCCCCCATACATTTCTTAGTTACACCAGCATTACAACAGTGAGAGGAGTCAAAGCCCTTACGCATTATAGGGGAAGGCCAGCCAGTGCAGTGTGGCTACAGCCAGTACATGTAGCCACATGGATATAAATACGGGAGAATTACCAATTTGGATCATTCAATGTTGTCTCCATCTGACTACAATATTGTCTAAACCTGTTCTGCATCTTCAGTTACTAACATGTTATGTTTATGATTGAAATAGCATAGTCAGTTAACATACAGACTGGGCCTCTATCTGCTGTGGAACACGAGAGACTAAGGTGGAAGATAAGATAGGATATACACACAACATCACAAAATCCTAATCACCTCCTTCACCCCAATGCAAACACTTACACATGTAAATTAATTATACACTGATTATAGTGGGTGAAGTATTCCTGGGATGGATCAGGAAGGATCAAAATTAACTTTACTGACTCATTTACACGCACGCACGCACACACACACGTACACACGCACGCGCACACACACACACACACATTTAGATAACCAGTTAAATTGCAGGGGATCTTTTATAAAACACAGAAACACCTCCAGACGAAAATGTTCCACTCACCTGGCCAATCAAAGGTTGTATGTCTTTTAATGGAAAGGATGATGTTTCTCATTGGTGTCATCTATGCGTCTGACACAGTGTTTCAATATCAGTACATCATCAGACATGGACAGGCTGCACACCTCTCTAACCATTCTCTTGGGTAAATCTATGGTAACATTACCTGTGTATACTGTGATGTTGAATGCTGAAGGGGCTTCATTCATGATGCTTTGCTGTTGTTTTCCAGTTACAGTTTTATCCAGCCAGGATGTGATCTCTGGAGCTCAGGAGGAACTGACAGTGACACCAGGAGATAATGTCACTCTATACTGTGACTATAACAGTTCTGAGGGTCTCATAACCTGGTTCAGGAACTGTTCTTACACAAATCAACGTACTCTTGTTCTTAAACCAAATACGTGGGAAAACTCTGTGTGCCAGGAAGAAGGCATTTCCTTGTGCCGTTATACTTTTCTAAAGAATATTTCCACGGGTTACTACAGTCTGCTGATTGAGAGCATCACTGAGTCAGATCTAGGACTCTACTACTGTGGAAGTAGAGAACTGAAGGTGGAAAATCATGGAAATATTTACGCTAAAATCAACTACAAATATGGTAATGCCACCACATGGGTCAAATACAGTAAGTTGTTTTACTATACATTTTTTAAATATATAGTAAATAATATTTTGTAATTAAAACATTTTTTAAACAGAAATGTAATTTTGGCCATGTGTAAACTATGAAACATTTATTTTTGAGGGTATCTGGTAAAATAACAAATGCTATTCCAATAAATAAAATGTATCACCTTTAATTAAAATAGAGCTTGGATTTAGAAGATCGCAGGTAAGAACATGTACTGTAGGCTAATATTAAAAACTAATATTATAATAGCGGAACTGCTAGTGAAAAAGTTCAAATAAAATAAAATAAAAAGATAAAAATCACATAAAAGCAAGTGTATAGAAGTGATTTAAAAGTTCACCATTATCATAAATAAAGAGGATTCATGGGTACCACTAAACGCAGGGTGGGTAGTATGTATTCTATCATCAGTGAAAACAATAGGATTGTGGTTTATATAATAAAATTATTTGTAAACCCAGAGCCTCCCTACCAACCAACCTGCCAACCACCCTACCCACCTGTCCTACCAGAGAGTGGACTGTGCTGGATGCTGCTGTATACACTGTGTCCAGCCTCTGCTGTTGTATTTAGCCTGGTCTCGCTTCTGATGGTCTATTTATACTGCAAGAAAACAGGTAACTTTATAAAAGTTAGCTTGTGCTTTAACTCTAGAACTATAGGCTGTGTTGTCATAGGCTATGTTGACCAAAGAAGGACTCCAAGATGAATGAATCAGGTTTATTGTCCGTAAAATGGGTAGAGAACATTAAAGATGCTAAGCCATGGTATTCAAATTGATATTTGACCAGTCAGACGATTAAAAAATGTAATTGCGATTGCTCGCACACTTAATTAAATGCAATTAATAAATCACATATTTGTACTTTTTCAAAGGTGTTATGTTTTTATATCAATATATGCCATGCTTTATGCAAATGCTTGTATTTATTTTTTATAAATACAAACATACAAACTTAGCTGGCATATCTCAGTTTAAAAATATAACACTTTAAAAAATGTAGTAATCGCAATTAATTACGTAAAGTGCACGAATAATCGCAGTTTTAACAGCCACAGTTCTCCAATATTTTCTCAGAATGTTCTGTGTGATAAGTATATGCTTTTCATTCATCCCTTATGCATGCTCATGAACTGGTTTGTGACCTTGGTCACTTTAAACCTTAGAACTACATGATCCTACAAACCTTAGTTTGGAGGCATGAGAGCTGTTGCTAGCTTCACCAACTTCCATTGTCTAGCCATACAATTATTTATATTTTCTTAAATAATTACTTCATATTTCATGGGGTCAGTTTTCAACTTGACCACCTACTGCTACAATATTTTGTGCAACTGCTATTCCTCTCCTGGGAGGAATCCTTTAGTTGGCTGCAAATTATTATCACTCTTTGCATCTTCACAGTGTTTAAACTTCTTTGCGGTGTTTATACTCAATGTTCTTTTCTATTGATTTGTATTCTTATTTTTTGTCAAATTTTTAAACCAGCCTTCTCTTTCTCCGTGTGAAAATATTTTGCTATCTGGAAAAGCTATAAGTTAAAAATAATAAGTGATATGTCCATTTAACAATCTAATAAATACATACACAATAGAGTTGAGTTCTGTTGTCTAATCATTATGGGATTTACATTTTTCCCAGTTAAAGATACGACTTTTCATCAGAACATACCTGGCAACATAAACCAAACTGGAGCGAATCAGGTACCAATTTTACTTGGATGTTGGTGACATTAGTGAAAGAGTGATAAGGGCATCTGTATGCAAAATAGTATTGTTATGACAAGGCACAACAATAATTTTATAATTGTCAAAATGTTCTCAGGATGAAGATAGACTGTGCTATGCTGCATTGGAGATCCGTCAGACTTCTCAGAGGCCGGCAAAGAAGAGAAACCAATACACAGACTTCAGCACCTATTCAGCTGTTAAGACCAGCAGGATGTGAATGTTCACTGGTTTGCAAACTGGTTGCAATGATATTGTTGTTTCATGTTGCCCCAATAACAGCTGCAAACACCCTACCTACAGTGTCTTCATATAGCAATAGATGCCTTTTATAAAAAAATAAATACCAATTAAAACTCTATGGTTAGAATTTAAATATTCTAATAGATTATATCTTGCAAACATATTCTTATTAGCATTTTCGATCTCTGGCCTAAAACATACACCAAAGTAAAACATACATATACATATATATACATATATACATATATATACATAGTTTATATATATATAGTTTTTGTATTTTTGTAGTAAATGTTTTGTAGTATATATGTACAGTATGTCAATTTGTCAGTAAGATAAATATACTGTTGTATGTCGCTGAGTAGGCCTAGTGTTATTGTTGCATATTAATTAGGCCTGCACTGTAGGCTAGCAACATCTACAGTATACGGCAACACTGTGTTACAAGAGACTTAAAAAAAGCATAGATAACTATTCCATTGTGCCCTTAATTTGGGGGTTGTTTTATATATATTAACTGCTTTTCACAATTTAAAATATTACATTCATGAATATGTCAAGTAAAATTATGACCACATTACTCATCTGTACAGGGAATTAAATAGTATGCTTTTCTCCCACATGGAAACTGTTTCTGTGCAATTATGAATTATGATGTGATACAAATCAGTAAAATTTTTTTTTTTATGTATTAGTAATTTTTATTTTATTTTCATTTCACAAGGAAAGATCAAACTGAAAAAGAAACATTGCAGATTTGACAAAGAATATCCTAGATGCACACAGGTGTTCCTCCCGCATCCCCCAATCATTATTTTCCATTCCCAGAAATGTCTCTGGAGTCCTTCACACCAGTGTCAATCTAACCTGGAGACCAGCGTGTGAACTATATGAGGTGGACTCCACTGTTGGGGAGGCAGAGATGGGTGTGTGGGGCAGCCTGGGATGGGAGAAGTACAGTTGGGAGATGCATGAGGGACGCCTGTGTGCATGAAGTGCAAGGGCAGTAAAAACTACTATTTCTATGTAAAGATATAGTGGAGGAATAGTGCCCTGAGCAGATTATTACATCTCTGACATGACATGTAATCCCAGCTCCCCTGTTCTGTTGGCATATCTGTCTGGCCGTGTGCACTTGTGTGGCTCAAAGCATTTGACTTGGTCTGAAATGATGGTGCTTTGTAATACATGGTACATAAGAACATATATTTCCTTTAAAGCCCACCCCATTCAAGCCCATCTTCTTCATAGCTTCGGCTTCACCACTTTCTGTTCCTGATTCCCCTCAGCATGTGCTCTGCAGTGTGCTGTGCTCTAAGGCCTACAAAGGAATAGAAAGAAACACAATTAAACAAGTGTGTTGACACTTTCCTCTCAATAGCTAGTCAATTAATGCTGACGTTGCACTAAGGTTGTGGAATTAGGGTATTATGTAATAAGCACATACTTGAGGCTATTTGCTGTTGTTGTAACGCCGTGCTGGTGCGGCGCGTGAAATGAACGAAAAGGAGAAACACAGAGTTGCCGAACGAGCAACGAGCCACCCGGCTCAGCGTTTAATAATAACCTAAACTTAAATAAACTCAACAGTGTAAAATAAACTTAAACAAAACAGGCGTGCACAGTCACGTAATTGACCTCGCGAACAGCGGACATGACCGGTGCCCAAAACACGTTACACCAACAATAACCCACACCCCTGTCCCCGTAGTCCCCAGCCTATATGC
>JAODTR010049777.1:0-15445 GCA_025399935.1 Amblyopsis rosae
ACAGGTGAACGTGATCTAGGTTGATTGTGGAATGTCGATGACGTGGAAGGCGGGTCCGGGGAGAGAGAGTCACTAGAACGGCGAACAGTTGTTGTCGGTGGTGGCGTGCGCTCCCGTGGTCGTGCGCGGGACGCAGACCTTACAGTAAAAGCAAAAACTAAAACTGGTATGATATGATGACATACTTTTAAAATAGCTCAACAACATAACATAAAACGTGGTGCATGCTCCTATCCTATGCAAAACAGTTTATAATTGTTTAAGGTGTATTTTAATAGCCATAAATGATGCGTTGCTCTAATGTCATCTAAAATAAACTATCAATTTGCGGTATAGGTCGAATGTTTCGACAAACCAGCGCACAACAGAACACCAAGCGTTTTCTTGAGATTGTCAGCAGAGGTGCAGTGCTTATATAGGGTAACATTGAGCTAACCATGAAGATAAACTGCTCGGAGCTGTTTAGCGATGCAGTGTAAATTGCCATGGCAGCATACCTGGTCCCTTTCTTAGTGTGGGTTACTCGACAAGTTACACTTGACATCACAAAGTTACTCCAGAAGTTACCTGGATAAGCTAGTTACCTTCCTTTGTGAAGTGACCTGGATAAGCTGGCAACTTAACTAACGGAGTTAATTAATTTCTAACGCTAATACCCTAATGTTGTTTTTATCACACTGAGGTATCTAGTACAAATGCAAACACAAACACACACATATGCACACGTTCACACGCACACACACACGCACACACACACACACACACACACACACAGGCATGCCTTCCCCCCCACTTTTTCCTCAAGGTATAAATCCCCACACGGCAGTGAGGTGGAAAGCCGCCCTGTTAGTAAGAATAAACTGACCGCAGTTCCTTCAAACATCCATCCAGCAGCTCCTCGCCTCCACACGCACAGCACTCCTCCGTGACTCATGTTCAGCCTGCGCGCTTCAGCGGGGGCCACGCCGGTACGTGCCAACGAAGCCCCGCGCGTGACGACACGTGTGGCCGGTCCGTGTGACGACACGCGTGGCCGGTCCGCGTGACGACACGTGTGGCCGGTCCGTGTGACGGCCGGTCCGCGTGACGACAGGCGTGGCCGGTCCGCGGCCCTTGAGGCGCGTGACATCGGTGATGAATAAGTGATACTCTAGCATCCTGCCCACTGAGTGACTTTCCTTGTTTCTACGGAAGGAGAACAGGCTGAAAGTTTTATGACCAATGAATTATTCACTCTGGTTAGACGACAACAAAAATCACCCTCCTGGAAAAATATCTAATCTATTAAAAATTAGGGTTTATAATTCGGTTATTGGTGAGGAACAGAGGATCACATCAAATATCTCAGCATGATTATGAAAGCACCTAGGATGGAAGGAATTCACCAAAGCGTGCGGTGGGCTTAAAAGCCTAAAAGCCAAATGTCCTTGCGGTGACGCATAGACCAGGAGCTCTCGCAGAAAGGAAGAAACGGTTAGATTTTCTGAGTGAAGGGGAAGATTACACTCCATGAAACATCCTGTATCCACCTAATCAACAGACTAGTGGAGCATCTGTCGTTCCACAGGGAGTGTTCAGGTACACTTCTCATTCTCTCCTGCTAACACCCACACACACATGCATGCACACGCGCACGAAACACGCGCACACGCACGCACGCACACACAAGTGGGCATGAAAACATGTGCCCACAAAGACACAGTAAGAATGTACAGTACATACAAGCAGACACACACACATCTACTCTCTAGGCCCAGTGTTTGCAGGTGAGAGGTACGGCAGCATTCATGTTGTTACAGGGGAACAACATGAATGTTCTATAGAGTTGTAGAAACCTCCTGCGACTCCAGTTTACACACACACACACACACACACACACACACACACACACACACACACACACACAAACACACACAAAGAAGATTACATCATCTCAGAGGCATTATGGGAATATTTATGACCACTCCATTTGAAGTGAAGTGGATAATAGAAAGATCTGGATCACATTTCTGTCCAGACCCACTTCTCTGGCTTTGTTAATTGTGTGTGTGCGCACGTGCGTGTGCACATGCATGTGCACGTCCTTTTGATGTATTTAAATAAATACCACTTGTTTTACAACGAGTGCTGATAGATTCACCATCCTGGTTCTGATTAACTCAGATTAGTTTAATCACTATCATGTTTGAGCTGTGATTACCAAATGAGCCTATTGTATTTGGTCCAGGCTAATCCCTGGCATGGCTAATCTGCTGGGAGTTTATGACTGACGTGATGGGTAATCTGGAGTGGTGACAGTACAACAGACACACACACACACACACACACACCGACATGGATGCCAACCACTCCGCAGATTACAAGACTGAATCTGTTTGTTCCAGCAAGGACTTAATGCATTTGAAGCAAAGCTCAGTGCAGTACACACTGACTGCTCAGTGAAGGTGACTGCTGAAAGCCAGTGGATACCGCAAGCAGCAATTCCAATTACCAGTAACATTGGGTCATAATCTTGGTGGGCACAGTGCGAAAATGATATCCTGGTGATGATAACGTACATGCGGGATCACTGGCTGTAGAGGAAGCTGCAAGCGTCATGGAAAAACACTTCATATGAAAATGTATTGGGGCAGAAGTGGAGGGTTGTTATGGGCCTGATTTGGACATCCTCGTAATCGTAGTGACAGGTTACTCTAGCGTTTACTCTGCGTGGCTTCCAGTATGCACCTGTTGTTTATGTAAAGGTGGGGTCACCAATGCTAGAGAAAAATAGTTGATATTCATCCCTCCATCTTCATCCGCTTATCTGTAGTCGGGTCGCGGGGGCAGCAGCTCCAGCAGGGGACCCCAAACTTCCCTTTCCCGAACCACATTAGCAAGCTCTGACTGGGGGATCCCGAGGCGTTCCCAGGCCAGTGTGGAGATCTCTCCACCTAGTCCTGGGTCTTCCCTGAGGCCTCCTCCCAGCTGGACGTACCTGGAACACCTACCTAGGGAGGCGCCCAGGGGGCATCCTTACCAGATTCCCGTACCACCTCAACTGGCAACTGGTTGATATTCAGTTAAAACATATCCACCCATCCTCCCTGCCTTGGGCTTTCCATGTATGCGCATGGACATAACTTGCAAACCTGTAGCATATTGATGTCAAGAATTAAAGGCGGGGTCAGTCATTCTTGAGAATGCTTGCTAAATTCGAGCTCAAATCAAAACAATATGCCGCCCCACACACCAAAACCCTGTAGTACAAAATGATGGGCGTTGTTGATACGAGCAGCGTTCGCTACTTGTTGCGGAGCCAGGGCTGTGTATAAGTATCAGATAATTTTTTCAACATTAGTAAGATAGCAAAATGCAATGAGATATTTGGTGAATTTGACTAAATGTGTAGTGGACTATACCTTTAACCGTGCATCAGTAGTATGGTAGAGCGTCGCATACAGACAGGATGATAATAGAGATTTCGGCGTAACACAATAGAAATGATGAGATGGCCACAGTCGTACTGAGTGTGAGGACACCTTCGGTTTTGTAATCCAAATGCAGAAAAAAAAAAAACAGAATCGTGCCGGGTGACTCACAAAGCTGAATACGACTACCAAATGCATGTTACCTTTAAAGTGTTACCACCAGAACTGTGTTTCGCACATCCACACACACACACACACACACACACACGCACACAAACTCACTCACACATGCAGGTCTAGTTCCACACCATATGGGCTTTGGTGGAGCTCTGCGCTTCTTCATGCTGGTAAACGTCCAACATGCTGCTAGAGATGACTGTCTTTCTGAGCAGTTTGTTTTGTGTTGCTGCGCTCCATCTGTCGCTACAACCCTCTGGGGCGTCGCCCCTGTCTGACTGGGGCCGGCTGATTGGCTGTTTAAAGATGATGGACAGCGATGTCTGTGAGCGGGGTGCGCCCATGCAACGTCTTCTGCAACGCGCTGGAAATATCGTCTTTTCTCCAACATTACTTTTGAAATGGCAAAAAAAAAAAAACATTTGTTTTCCGTTCATTGTATTATGGTGATTCTAAACAAATGTATTCTTCCCATTCATATTTGGATCTGAAAACAAACAAACTGTTGACCTTACGTCACTGACGTTTATTGTAATACTACTTACAAGTTTGTTGACGAGCTGTGCAAGTGGATGCGTTCCACTGTGTTGGGTCGCAACCACATTACCAGTGAAATACGTCACCCTTCCAAACATTATGCGTCAACAGGCCTCTGTGTCATCAAATGCCATGACCTGCAGCAAACATCGGGTTCCAGGCATATTACTCGGGGGTAAAACCGACAATGCATCCATATACACCTGCTTGCTCCGTTGGAGGGAACAAGGCTTTGTGCTTTGTTCTCTAGCTCGGGCTCCGAGCATAATAGCTTTCTGGGGACAAGTATGAAGAACAGGGAATAATATCTGCTGAGAATCTCTCCACATGCCAACTATTACAGGAGGCTGAGAGCGTCGCTAGCCTCAGACATTAATTGTTGCCGCAGCCAGATGCCTATTTTATTTCCCTCCTGCGTGGACCCAGTGTGATGGACAGGATAGATTGCTTTTGTCTGAATGACGAAAAAACATTCTCATATGTCCAACATAATGTGTTTTATTCTCTCCCAGTCAATCTTCTAATGGGCGGGCAATATTTCTTATGTAGTCTCTCTCTCTCTCTCTCTCTCTCTCTCTCTCTCTCCCCCTGCCTCTCTCTCTATCTCTCTCTCTCTCTCTCTCTCCCCCCCTACCTCTCTCTCTATCTCTCTTCTCTCTCTCTCGATGCTAGTTGTTATTTTTTGTGCTATTCATACTGTAACGTTAGACTTGTTTGGGTAGGTTCATCTGAAGTGATGTTACAAGGTGAGGCTGTATTCTGAGCTGGAGATTTCTACAATAAACACCATGAAAACTTTCCATTAGGGTACTTGTATATAGAGGAAGTAAATTACAGCTGAAAGGGGGGGGCCTGCAGCTCAATAGAGGCAGCAGACCCTTCTCTGAAGGAGGCGATATTGATCTCAGCACCGTTGGCGCATGAATTACATTGTTTTGTTCGGTGCCGATTTCACACAAGTGCAAAGAAAAGATGCACACTTGGCTGTCCTGATTGCCCCGCGCTTCGCCACATTCCGTCCACTCTAGCTTCTCTCTCTATGGGAAGACAATCTGGACAAGTCGCACAGCACAGACAGACAGGTCTATGCTGTCTGCCTGCGTGCGGAGAGACCGCTCACTCATCTGCTCAGGCCATTAGCTCTCATTAGCGCTCACCTAGCAGAACCCACATGAACAGAGTGGAAACAGAAGGGACAACGTATGACAGTTATTGATATAATACTTTGAAACACTATTTAAATTCAAATAACGTGCTATTAGAGCTATTAAAGGCTGGCACAAAAGAAAGTTTCGAGCCGTCATCTTGACGTTTTAGAGACAGAACCTGATGACAGAACGACAAAGGAAATCAAGGCTGTTGGGGGGGGGTGAGGGCTTTCTATACTGTACCTAGCCGTTGTGATTCACTGGAAATGAGTACCAGTGCGTCACAAATTGTACGTCGTCAGTTGTGATCCAGGGGGCAGGATAGTCAAGTGGTCCGAAAGGTCCCAAATTCCACCTGTTCCCAATACCTGCTCCTATGCTTGTACTTAAAGGTGTAGTAAGTCATTCTTCAGAACAAACTCAAATCAAAACAAAACACCGCTCCCTTCAATGCCATAGGGTGCTTCCTCAGAACCGCCGCCCCACACATTGAAACGCACTGTGAAACTTAGGCTGCGAGCTACGTTTGTGCTTCTATTTACAGAGCCAAGACTGTGAAGAAACACCAGATTATTTTGTCAGCATTCACATAAGCACAAACTGCAATGAAATATTTGGTGAATTTGACAATCCCTAACTCTACTATACATTTAACGTATTGTATCCCTTACCTGCTTCAAACTAGAGGTCTTCACGGGTCCAAACAAATTGGACCCAATTTGCACCTACTCCTATTTGCTCTTACTGTGACCTGAACCTGCTCCTAACCCCTTGTACTTAAAGTAATTAAGTTAAGTTAATGTGAGTTGCCTAACAGGCTGCAATAATGACCACATTACAGAACCTTCGGACTTGGACACTAAAACTAGCTGGAAAGAAATGCTCTGCGACTCAGGAGAGTTGGTGTTCCACGAAGACAGGAGCCCCCAGTAAAGACCCGGTCGGAACGCCAGACCGCCCCCCTTCCCTATACGGTATCTAGGCAGGAGGATGGGAAAGCCTGTTGATAGCTTGGAAGCCACGCCGATCAGCGGCCTATGGCTTCTTGGTCATCTTCCTGATGAGCAGTTATGTCTCATAACCGATATAGGCCACATAGGACACGTTTCCCCGGAGCGCAGGTAATCAATACTTCATAATGCAACAGAAACACTCACCGAGACACACACACACACACAGACACACACACACACACAGAGTCTGAGAGGCAGGAGGCTTGTGGAAGTAAACAGTTGCAACTGTGGAACCTGGCTGGTGTTTGGATTCACAGTGTGCTGTCTGTGTGTGTGTGTGTGTGTGTGTGTGTGTGTGTGTGCGTGTGTGTGTTTGGTTAACTGCATGGATGACTGGCTGTGTGCATTTCCTAGTTTGTGTGTGGACATTTGGCATGGCTGTGCATTTCTGTGAGTTTGTGTCTATTTGTGTTTTGTGTGTCTTTGGAAATGTCTTGTGTGTGTTTGCTTTGTGAAATGAGACAGGCCCCTCAGAAATGTGTTGCCAAACAGAGCGGTTGGTTAGCGGCGCGCTAGAGAGACGCTCAATATGAATAGCGATTAGACGGGAAAGGTGCTGAGAGAGCACATTAATCATTGGCAATATAACATGCCTATTATCGCTTCTGTTAATTGGTTTCCCATCCTGTTTGCTTTGAGTCAGAGTGGAAAGGCGGGACGAACTGACGGAGATGAGGATCGTATCTCTCTGTATGTGTGTGTGTGTATGTGTGTGTGTGTGCGAGACTGGAGAGCGTATAATGCATGCTAACTATAATGCTTGTTCATAACGCTTCTCGCGAAATAAGTGTGCGTGTGCGCGCATGAGGGTATGTATATGTGTGACGTGTGAAAGAGGTCTATAAATACCGCGTGCGGGGTATATTTTGTGGGTGTGTTCATGTGTGTGTGTGTGCGCACGTGTGTGTGTGTGCGCGCATGTGTGTCTGCATGTGTGTATGTGTGCTCAGTATGTGTGCGCGCTTGTGTGTGTGTGTGTGTGCACATGTGTGTGTGTC
Source organism: Amblyopsis rosae (assembly GCA_025399935.1). Taxonomy (NCBI): domain Eukaryota; kingdom Metazoa; phylum Chordata; class Actinopteri; order Percopsiformes; family Amblyopsidae; genus Amblyopsis; species Amblyopsis rosae. The sequence continues at coordinate 7,284 of JAODTR010049777.1, forward strand.
TGCATGTGTGTTTATACTGTATGTGTGTGTGAGTACAGTATGTGTGTACTCAGCATGCGTGAGAGCATGTGCGTGTGTGTGTGTGTGCGTGTGTGTGTGTGTGTGTGTGTAGGCCAGGGTCTGTTCTGAGAGTGATCTCCCCAGCCTGGGCCTGTAATTACTCATGTCACTCAGGTCCACCCATGCGGCGCTAACGCACAGAAAGAATTGAAGTAAAAGAAGAAGAGGCAGCGAAGGGCGCTCCCATCCCCTGTATTCTCCCTCTCTGGGCTCCGGGGAAAACACCATTAACCTGAGAGTCTCCGGTTCAGGGCTACGAGAGAGAATGGGGTTGGGGATTGGATGGGGGTTCAGGAAGAAAGCACTGGGCGATTAGGGTGGGTGTGAGAGGGTATAAGAAAAGAGTTTTATGTACCTCCTAAAAGTGAGCACTTTAGGACACCGTACTGAGCATCAATCACAACGTGGATTTGGAGGTATGATTGGGATGAAATATGACTCTATGGGTCTCATGTACTAACGTGTTGGGGCCCGTTTAACGCATAACTTAGTCGCAATTTGTGTTTGGCATTGTATGTATGAACAGTGCTCACATGGATAAAATGCTATTGTGCCTGCTGGAGGAACACAGGATCGCAGTTTACACTTTCCTCTTCATGCATATGGATTCATGGGAGGGTCGAGGGGAAATTGGGAGTGCTGCGCAAACAAATGGGAGGAGATGCGCAAGGAGAGATTGATTACCTATTCTGTTGCATGTATAATAACTTCAATGGAAAGTGCGTCGGGTTTTGCTGTGAAACTTCTCTGCCTCTGAAAAGCAGGTGTTATCCCGTGTTTCTTTGAACAAGAAGCAAGCAACAGCAAAATTCAATCGAGCAAGATGAAGACACAGGTCATGAAGAGACGTGCTGAGAGGACATGATCGCTTCTGCTCTGTTAAAATAAATGTTTCTTCCATTACATTAATTAAAATGGTACAGTCACCCAAGCAAAACACTTTTGGAGTAGAATAACGCCCCTGTTATCTGTACAGGTTTGATGATACATATAGACTAGATGATGGCTATTTAATTATTGATTTATCTTCTATTCATCTTTATTTATCGTTAATCTTGTGTTTCCTTTTTCTGCGATTGGCTTGTTCCAATGCTTTCAGGTTTCGCAACGTATGGAAAAAGGCAGGCCTGGAAGATAGAGTACTCGCCATGTCGCCATGTTTATACGCTTATAGGGCGGTCCCAAGCGATGATTACGTGATCGGACACAAGTTTAGTACATACAATGTAAAATGTGATGGCATGGCGTGTGCTACAGAACCTGCGGTCTGGCTGTGCTCGCTTTTACGCTAGGCTCGCTATTGTGCAGTATATACACAAGGCCCTAATAATGCACTCTACTGAACCACCAACCAACATGGAATGCTTCTGGTCTCCTAAGTGGGCAGGTCACTAATGGCGTTTTGCTGTGGAGGCTGACCTAGGCAGCGCAAAGACAGTTAAATAGACAGTTTAGTCAATTTACCCCAAAACAGTTTGCTGCAAAAATGCCATTGTGGCCTCAGATTGGTCCTTATTGACCATAGCTACTTGGAAATTCATGTTATATACTCAATGTACACATAAACCCCCCCCCGCGTACAAAACTCTATGGTCCAACAACAGTTGAACCATCTCTGTTCCCAACCTCTCTGATAAAACTCTGCAAAGGGAGATGTGGGACAGCTTAGCTCCAACACGGACTCCTTCTACCAAACAGTCTCAGCCAATCAGAGCTGTCCAACAACCAGAAATGTACAGCAACATTGTCATTCACATGGTTCCATTGTGTACATAGTTGTGTTAATTCTAGCTACAAACCTGACGCAGTACTACTTAGGCTGGAGCAGTAGATACATTGTTGGTACTTTTGGTAAGTATGTCTGGGGCCGTGTGTCCGCATTGCATTTTCCTTCTCTGGCTAACAACATCTAGCAACAGCTAAAAACCGCTAACAGCAGCTAGGAACAGCTAACAACTGCTAACAGCAGCTAACAGCAGCTAACAACATCTAACAGCAGCTAAATACAGCTAACAACAACCTTGCATTCAGTGTGAACTAATCTCCTTCGTTTCCAGTTTACTTTGCCAGTTCTCTTGGTTACCGGGGTAACAACGTGTACGTCCCGCCCTGTGTGATTGGTCGCCTGGAAAAGGAGCTCTACACTTTTCAGAAAGGCGCTTCTAGCTGAAAAAGTCTGAGATTTTCAGCTAGAAGGCTTTGAGGGGTCACACAATAACGGCGGAGCGCTCTGAATGAAGTCTCTGGACGCAGCACTTTTTCAAAAGGAAGCTGCATGTGGCCACATACTCACTCTCCCCTTTGACACACGGTCTAATGCAGCACAAATTGTACGAATGCTAGCACTTCAACTGTGGAAGATGCTTTGTTCTTTTTAAAACAGTTTCAACACTGTACTTCACTTCTGTACTATACAGTACTGTCTGTCTGTACTGTCTGTCTGTCTGTTAACCAATCACAAAGCCCCTCTTTCCTATGGTTCTTTGTTTTTGCTGAAAGAAGTTAGGAAGCTGACCGTGTCTGAGGCTGAGAGTTTAAGAAATCTAACTCAGAATGGGGACACATATTCTGTATCCAAACGTATACATACCGTGTATAATACACACGAGTCGCTTATGTGAAGTAGTGCTTATAAACGAAAGTGTCTGAGACCAGCCTTCTGATAATCTTACTGGCTTTCAATGTTGACACAGGGCTTCTTAGCTATAGGTCTTAGCTAGGCAACATACTGTACATGAGGAGTCTCCCTGAAACTTGCACCAGTGTTGCTAACTCTTTTCCAATGAAAGTAGCTAGCACTGAAGTTCTGGGAGTCTCTCGCATTTAAGTGGCTATGGCTAACGCACAAAGAGTTACGGTTAACAGATGTGCACAACCACATTCAAAGGTGACTTAGCACGGAGACATCAGCGTCCAGATAAGATAAGATAAGATATTCCCTTTATTAATCCCCCTTAGGAGAAATTCATTCTCTGCATTTAACCCATCCCTGAAGGGAGCAGGGATGGGTAACCAAGATAACCAAGCTTGACCTACACTAACATGGACAACAAGTAAGAGAGGCAACAAGCAACAACAGCCACGAGGGTGACTCACTATTCTGTTGCCAGTGTGAATGTAAAGCTAGCTTGAACATAGCGCAGGAAGAAGGAGCTCCACAAAACAAATTACATGCAACACATAATACATGGTGATATCTGATGAGATGGGAAGGTTTATTACCCGGCCGGTATATTTAGACACAGTTATTACAGCAGGTTTAAATGCGGCCCCTGTATCAGATAGCACGACTCTCTAGCATAGTTTTTATAGGACAGGGAATGGAGCTGTGTGCCTTCAGCATCTGAAAGAGCTGAACCGAAGTTACGACTCCGGGTTGAAGACTATTACTGCTTTGACTGTGAAGGCAAAACTAAAAAGCTATGTCATCATACCTGTAGAGTCCTTGTGCCCCTCTGATCATTAACCTGTTTGCTTTTGGAGCATTTTTCATTATGTCTTCATTGAACACACTCACTTTGAGTGTAAATGATCCCACAATGCATCAGTGAATCCCCTTCAGAGCACTGATAAATCAGAGAATTCCTCTATCGTTTAATGCTTATATGGAGCATTTTCATTTGGTTTGGGCTTTTAACACGATTCCAATCTGAATAATAAGGTCGATGTAAATGATTATGTCTGCCACTGGATGTCACATTAAGCACCAGCACCTCAGACCAACACTAATACTTTGTGAGCAGGGCTGGACTGGGACAAATAAGTAGGCCTGGCATTTTTGGCTGAACAACGGTCCACAACAACTGATGGAAAACTAAAATAAAAATCTAAAACAAAGTTTACTCACACAAAGTGATATTCCTTGTATCTGTCAGAGCTACAGTAATACTGCCACTAAACTTAACATAAAAAATAGCAATAGTTTTTTGTTATTGTAGTTATGTGTTTAAATATTGAAGCTAGGACAAATTGAAAGGTATAGTCAGCCATTATAAGCTAATTGTAAGATAATACAGCTATTGTTAAATTCACCAAATATCTCCTTGCATTCTACGAGTTTATTGTTCTCTGAAACAAAAAAGAAAAAAAATATCTGGTACTTCTACGGGGTAAATAGCAACACAAACAAAGTGATTCATACCCGCACAAAACCACAATAGCAATATGTTTCAAAATGTGCGGCGAAGCTTCTGAGGGACTTATTTTTGATTTGAGCTCAAAGTTAGCAAGCATTCTCAAGAACGACCAGGCCAGGCTCAAGAACGACCAGGCCAGATAATCACTGCACTCCTTTAGCTTTCCCTCGTCTTGCCTGACTGCTGTGGAGCTGAGAATAATCAAATTTATAATGACCGTCCACACAACAGTACAGTAGTAATCAGTCCTGCTAGACCAAAAAAAAACCCTCTAATCAAAATAATGAGGCGAGACACAGGCCTAATTCTCCTCCCCACCAGTATGATAAATCCACAGCAGTCGCCCAGCCCCGAGCGGCCATTTATAACATAACATTATTTATTTATTTGACTAAATCTGCATAATCATAGTAGCTATAGGTCATGCGAACAAGCTGGGGAGCGTACTAGAGCGGCATGCATTATTCATGACCCGGAGATCCCCAGGTTTACAAGATGTGTGACAAAGATTTACGGAAGTCATCCTTTTATTTTATCGCACAAAGACTTGTGGGCCGCTTGTGGCCGGCTGCCTGATGGAGCAGACACTGTGCAGTAAAGAATATGGTAAAGAGATGAGCTAGCCAAGATGTATCAACCCATCGGCACCCAGCCCCAACAACAATCTGACTTTACAGCGACATCTCCACAGTCCCACCGACTGATAACAGGAGAATAAGCTCCCGCTTTCTGAAGCATTGCGTCTTCAGATCTTAATTTCACGTGGGGGCCTTTTGAAGGGCAACAGAAATCCATTTATGTCGGGATCAACAGGTGAGTGGGTCCACACAGAGTGGCATCGTTCTGGATTTAGATTTGTGCTTCAAATGACAGGAGAGTAATTAACAGTAATGAAGGATATCAAAAGGCACGGGGTCACTCACTGCTGTGACTCATCCTGTTAGGCCAGGCTGTGTGCGTGTGTGTGTGTGTGTGCGCGTGTGTGCGCGTGTGTGTGCATGGACTACACGTAGATCCTAGATAAATGACTTCATTAAAGTGTGAGTCTCAGAAAGACAGAATGAGGCGCGTCTCTCCCTCTCAGTGCCACTGCAAATTATGAACTCCATAAATCAATAGATTTTTATAACGGAATATAATGTCGCCCCTCCCCCCTCCCCTGTGATCTCCAACAGTGGGCTGACACAACTATGGACTCGCATATTTTGTCATGATTTCTTGTTTAAGAGGAGAACTCACAGATGAAATGGTATTAGTGTGTGATGGTGATCCGTTGTTAGACTGGGGTTTGACTGAGCATTGACTGGTATTAGGAGTTATTAGGTGAGAAGAGTTTTGAATTGATCATCATTGCCGTCAGGAACAGTAACTGTGTTTGCGTTAGAATATTTACAGTCAGTATTATGATTAATTGTTGGATAAGATATTTCACATATTGCTGCAATATGTTTCCCTGTACATCTTTATGGATGTACAATATTTTATATGACTCTCTAGTACCCATGCTTCTCTGTTAATAAAGTAGTACCTGGTTCCTATAATCCTCACCAGTGGGATTATAAAACACTTTGTACACCAGAGGTTTTTTCCTGTTAAATGTCGGAATCAGGCACACAGTGTTTGGAACGGCATTCAAATATAAGCTTTAATGAGCCGCTGCTGCCTTTTCCCAACAACAGTGGTGGAACCACATTGATGCAAAGGCTGGTCCAAACAGCAATCAATAAATCAAACAGAACCAACAACGGAAAAGACATTGGATGGTTGATTGGCTCGGTGGTTATTATGAACCAAAGGCTCTCGCCATTTTCCTTTCATTTTATTACAGCTACAAAATACTCAATAATTAATTGCTTTAATTCTCAGTATACAGTAGCAATCACACAGTTGGGTATAGTATTAACCAGGCTAATATAACATCATAAATATGAGCACACTTGAATAACACTGCCATCATCATTTCTGCCTTAAAAAACAAAATAAATATCTAAATAAACAATCTAATACTTTTATGCAAAATACAGTTATTCTCTAAAACATGTTATCTCTGTTTGTTACACACAACCATCTGGGAAGGGAAGCTGACCATTCAAATAAACATAAACTGTTTGGTGATTGTGTAACCGGGGTTAAAGGTGTGGTCAGCTGTTGCAAGCTAAATGCTAAGCTAATACACTTTTTGTCAAATTCAACAAATATCTCCTTGCATTTTTGCTAGTTTACTGTTCTCACGGCCCGGGCTCCGTAAATTGGAACATAAACAAAGTGGAAAACATTAATATCTGTCAACAAAGCCGTAGCACAACGTTTAGCTTTTTTCTATGTGTGAGGTGCCACAGCGGAGCGATACGGTTTGGATTTGGATTTAGGATACATATACAAATACATATTTTCTGGGTTAGGATATGCTTTGAGCCCACAATTCTTATTATCAAACATAAGCGTTCATCAATCAATTTCATATTTGCCAGTCAAATATCCAAAGGCTTTCTAATGCTTCAAAAATGGCCGAGAAAGGCAATTGACCAAGCAGCAATTTTTGACGAGTTGGGAATGAGAACGTGTTGCTAACTAAGATGATGTGGAGCCCCAACCAAACAGGCGGCCTCCACGCCACTAGGGGCAATGTACCAGGGACGGTACTTCCCCTCATAACTGCTCCAGGTTTGGAGATGCACTCAGCTGCAGCCAATGAGGTAAACGAGGATAGTATAAAGAGAGGAGCCAAAGGAGAAAGGGGGGGGAACACGGAGAGGAAACGAAGGAAGTGTGACCGAGAAAACAAAGTTAAAGAGCAAAAGAAAAAAGAAAGGATTGAAGACTAAAGGATGTTGCGTCATTAACAGACCCTCTCTCTTTTCCACCAGGACCAAGGGAGAAGATATACCCGGGGGACCAAGCAACCAGGGCCACCCACTCACCAACGATACTGTTTGTATTGATTAAATCACTTTACATGCTAAACCACATGTGCCAGCCTGTACTTTCACCTCCTCACCCTGCACAGCGAAGGCGGTCTGCCACAATGGCTAGACATAACCTTTCGACAGTACTTGTATACTGTATATATATTAACATGTCATGCGCACGGAATCACAAAGGGGTTTTAATTTATATTTTTAACACAAAAGTACAAGCAGGTAACATAACGTAACAAGCTACTTTTTAATGTCAGTAATCCTTTAATGTAACAAGTTACCCAACGCTGGTAGTTACTATTAGTATGTGGTAAATGCAACTTTATTTAAAATTTTTATGATTAGTCTAAAGTGTTACCAAGTTTGTTTCCATGGCGATGGCTGGGAACAAAAACATTTACAGGTAAACCAGAGCCATGTAGATGAACATGTCGCGCCAAACGGAAGTTAGATATTTTCAACGGTCATGTAGACCCAAACCAGTTTGGTGGTGCTTGGTGGGCAATTTGAATCAATAAATACAGATACATAACTGCAATTTGTAGTCAAAAAATGCATCGATTTACAATAGAATTTATAGGGCACGTCTGCGGCTATCTTCCAGGAACTGTATTTCAGGTTCTACGATCTGCCATTGCTGTGAATTAAATGGTCCATTGGCGTGAACGGAGTTCTACATGGCTCTGAGGAACCCCCGCATTCACCCCCATCCCCAATGGTCCAGAACGCTTCCCTTTGAACCTCCACAACCCCACACCCTATGCCTCATGTCTCAGGTGAGCAGAGCAGCCTGGCTCTGGCCAAACACACACACACACACACGTGGCCGTGTGGAGCTCGACCTTCTCTGTCAGGGGAGAAATGGAGGCCATCATTCACGGCGGCCATTAGCAGACCTGCCTGCCATGAATAATATAATGTGGATACACAACAGCTAGTCCAATAAACAAACAACAGATCGCAGTAGAAATCCACTTAGTGGGGGCCCAGCCACTGTGTGGGGGGGGGGGGGGGGGGGGGGGGGGGGGGGGGGGGGGGGGGGGGGGCG
>JAODTR010049798.1:0-18323 GCA_025399935.1 Amblyopsis rosae
TAGTTCAGATGTCATACATAAGCAATAGCAGCAAATAGCTTTAATAGATCAGTTCTCATGAGTGTAACCAGCAATTTGATCCAAACTTGGTGTGTTGCTCGAATTGTACAAGCTGCCTCTGTTGTCCTATTTGCGTCCCATGTTTGTCATATATGCTTGGACCCCTTCATTGCTGCTTGCAGCTATATTTATTAGGGGTCCAAGCACCGAAGGTGCGGGAACCCTATTGTTTTTCTATGTTTATTATTATTATTATGGGCCTAGCCACGAAGTGGCGAAGCCCTTATTGTTATCGTGAGTCTTCTTATCATCATCATCATCATTATGCAATGGAAGTCAATGGCAACCCCTAGAACCACGTGGTAAAAAGTGGCCAATTTTGGCATGCATTTAGAGGTGCCATTCATCTGCCATTACACTAATTTTCATCCTGGTCCATTGCTGCCTATAGCGCCACCAACAGGTCAAAGTTGAGGTAACAAAAAATCTCATAACTTTTGAACCGTGCCATGGAAATTTACAAAACTAGTCTCTGCAGATTTCCTAGACACTCCCGAATCTAACGCACCATGTGACGTCAAAATGCGTCAGGATAGATTTTCCGCCATCTTGGATTTTCTGAAAAACATACTTTTACAAACTCCTCCTAGGCCGTGAGTCCGATCTTCACTAAATTTGGCGTGGACCATCTAAAAACCATGCCTATCAAAAGTTATTAAAAGAATGTTGATAGACTAAGTCGTTTGGCTACAATCGGCCAATAAAATTTGGAGGTGTGGCCTATTTCAACTTAAAGATGAATATCTTGTGACAGGATTGTCTGATCTTCACAAAACATGGAAAGTACATGTGGTACTCTAGTCTGAAACCCCTCTCTCAATTTGACACATTTATCCACTAGGGGGAGGAATAACAATAAACATTCACGTTTTGGGCTGTATTTTTGTGATGCTTTGACCAATTTACATATAACTTCAGAGAGCCCTTCCGACAAATATCCCTTTGGCCCTCAAGAAGTTTAGTGGGCGTGGCTTGACAATAATCATGCCTAACATCACATACTGCCAATCAGGAAGTGATGCTGTATCTTTGACAGGCCTCATCCGATTGACATGAAACTTGACAGCCGACTTCTCATCAGTGTGCTGACCTTCCCTGAGAAGTTTCATCAAAATTTCTCCTGTCGTTTCTGAACAGTGCCATCTATAATGTCAAAATCTGGTCACAAACTGCATTTCTGCTTATAACTTTTAAAAGTATAAACAAATTGTTGATTATGTCATATCAGTAGATTCCTGAGGACCTCCTCAAATCAGATCTCATTCTGCTTATGCCGCCTTGCCCAAAGCTAGGCCCGACCATGGCTGCTTGCAGCTATATTTATTATTATTATTATTATTATTCCGAGAAAATTTTCCGCCCATGCCAAACCGCCTGGTCAGTTTTGCTCATTTTTTCCAGGCACACAGAGGACCTCCCCAAACGCACATTCCATAAATTTTGGACCAATCAGACAAGGCGTCTAGCGACACCATCAGGTCAAAGTTGCAAAATTTACATTGCTCTCCTATTCCGTATGTCGGATATTTACAAACTTGATGTCATATGATGCAGCTTCTCATGGACTACAACATTGCTAGAGGCCATTATAATAAATAATAATAATACATTTTATTTTGGACGCCTTTCTAAAAACTCAAGGACATCTTACATAGTAAATACATAGATATAAGACGGCTGAAAAATACATACTATAGAAATAAACATTTGATATGATAAATATATACATACTTTTGAAATAAACTTTTGATCTGAGAAATATATACAAAATAAAATAAATGGAATAAAAATACAATAAATGAATCATTTGAGAGTGGAAAAAAGTGTCAAATGTCATAGGCAATCTTGAAGAGGTGAGTTCTGAGGAGTTTAGCAAACGAGGTGACTGTGGTGGCATGTCGAATGTACAGTGGAAGTGCGTTCCAGAGTCTTGGGGCAGAACATCTGAAGGCCCGAGCTCCCATGGTGGAGAGGTGGAATGGGGGGGTGACGAGAAGTCCTGTAGAGGAGGCGCGAAGAGATCGGGAGGGAGTATATAGCAGGAGAAGGTCAGAGAGGTAGGAGGGAGCCAGATTGTGGAGGGCCTTGTAAGTGAGGAGGAGAATCTTGAAATTTATACGGAACTTTACAGGAAGCCAATGTAGTTGAATCCGAATAGGAGTTATGTGATCCATTGACCTTGTGTTTGTGAGGATTCTGGCAGCAGAGTTCTGTACTAATTGGAGTCTATTGATGAGTTTGGTTGGGATGCCAGACAGAAGAGAGTTGCAGTAATCCAGACGTGAAGTGACGAAGGCGTGGATGAGGGTTTCGGTGCTTGAGTATGAGAGTGAGGGGCGGAGTCTAGATATGTTGCGGAGGTGGAAGAAGGATGCTCGGGTGATTGTTTTGACGTGTGAATCGAATGAAAGGGAATTATCAAAGGTGACGCCAAGACTTTTTGCAGTTGTTGACAGTAGGATGGGAAGACCGGCAATGCTCAGGCTGGAGTTGTCTTGTGTGGGGAGAGTTTATTTTGAGCCAATGAGCAGAACCTCTGTCTTGCTGTTGTTGAGCTTGAGGGAGCAGTATATATTTCCAAGTAATCGTTCTCAAAACATTGTCACCGTGACTCCCAAACAATATAATATAAATGTTGAGGCACTTCTTCAGGAAGTGCTTCTTCACAATGTTTCACAACAGAAACTCGTTGCGTTCATATACACTCAGCGTTTCGCCGCATAATTACATTCATTTCCTGCTGACACGAGGGCCAATCAATGAATCCAGAATATGTGAGAGGAGAAGAAGATTGAAATTGAAGCTTTTATCTCAGGCAGACAAGGAGCCTGATTGGATATTTTCTATTTGTCTGCAGCTGATAAGAAGCTGTGCGGAGACGCAAATATGGTCCCTCGTTCATATTTTATGTTTAGGTGGAATCAGGCGATAATCAGCGTTTTAGCAAGAAGTAACAACAGTAATGTGCTGAAGGTTCATTTCAGTTTAAACATGTTATGTTTGTGTTCCATAACATCCTGGACTGCTATTATGAACAGGTCTACAGGGTTTAAGGTCCATTAGTGTTTTCAGACTCACCATGAAAGTACATTTCTGTTGTTAAACAGCACTTGCATCTGACAACAACTGCAAAGCACCTCTTACAGAAATGATTGCGTAAACTGTCTCTGTCTGAGGAGAAGTAGAGTGGTCTGATTCAATGTGGTTTGCCGTTGCTGTTCAATTTCACCATTATGTCTAATTTGGCAATTTTGTCAACGCATGACATGTTGGCTCAGATAAAGCCTGGTAAAACCATCTTGATCCACCTCCTCCTCTGCATTCTGGGAACTCTCTGTTCAACTCTCCATCGCTCGATTAATGATCTTAGTGAACAACTATTGGTTTGTGCAGAGCACAGCAAATACCTGCATGTTGCATTGTTGACAATGTTTTTACAGATCACTGGAAATAGAAAAAATAAAACGAAAAGCTCCTAATAGCAATGCTTTTTATTACCCACTGGGAGTGCTAATAATATTGTAGACAGACTTAAGTATTCCCTTAATAATTATTTTATATATTTTGTAATATTAAGGTACATTGCCACACTAGCTGCTAGTTAAGATATCGGTAGTCTTCATTCTGTACTGGACAGAAATGAATGCCAGCTGTGAAAATGTGACAATTAATGCCTATTTACTGAAAATGTGATTGTGATTGGGACTCCTAATTATTTTCAATTAGCCCAAATGTATCGAAACAGAAAGAGCATTGTCTAATTGTTGCAATTAGAGACTTGCTCTAATTAACAAGGTCCTCTGGCTCTGTTGATGATGCTACCTTTTATGATGCCAATCTTAATCAGTCACTCTCTCCCCTGAATGTATAGTCAGCTATTGCAAGCTAAATGTAAGATAATCTCCTCGCATTTCGCTATCTTAGCTTCATACTGTATGTGCGTGTTTAAAAAAATGATCTGATCCTTATACACAGCCCTGACTCGCAGAGCGATGCTATTTCGATTTGAGCTCAAAAATTAGCAAGAATGACTGACCATACCTTAATACCCCAACGTTCATTTATTGGAAACTGTTCTGTTCTTTTTCTTCAAAGCAAGCGCTCACTGCTTTGTTCTACTTGTCTGTGAGTAGCCTTGTGAGACTGTCATTACCTATATTGCAATACGCATCCAGCTGTGTAGTTACATTTGTGCCGACAAAAGCGAAAAGAGAACCCCAGCTGAGTCTTGTTCTGTTGCATAAAGGTGGTCCAATCACCCGCTAATAACCTGGATTGACACCACCTCCATCCAACTATGATCGGAGAGCTTCTAGAGGGAACAAATCACAATCAAGAGGCTTTTACATCTAACTACCCTCTTCCAACAACAAACAAATTACCAAAAAAAGTCAAATCTCCCTTTTGGTCACTTTGTTTTGTACAATTACTCAAGAGACTGCGAAGTCTGTTTGACTTGTTTCACTGCGGTTTCTCCCACAGCACCGCTAGTCCCAGTGTTCATTAAACGGAAACCGCCTGAGCTGCTCTCATTTTGCTCATGCACCCTCACTGCCTGCTGCTCTTGTACGCGCACGGCAACACGCGCGCACGGCAACACCACTCAGCTCATCAATAGCTGCACAATGGCGTCACGGGTAGCTTTGTGTTACTGGCCTGTCCTGCTTTGTTTTCATGTAGCGCTCCAGAAGTGTGTTGTGGGAGAAGGATAGTTGTGCCGGTGGTTTGGAGGCTGATGGGGAGAGGGGGGCGGGGCAGCATGGAGCAGATTAATAATCTTGTGAAACACGTTGGCCCTCTGGGGATCCATGTAACTTTTATTAATGACACTCTTACAAGTGCTTTGTTAGGCGGCGGTTGGTAAACACCGCTGTGAAGAGAGAGTCAGGGAGTGTCAGCGAGAGAGACAGGTGGATGAAGACAATGGGAGACAGATGAGGGAGAGAGAGAGTCGGGGGGTGTCAGCGAGAGAGACAGGTGGATGAAGACAATGGGAGACAGAGGGAAAGTGACAGACAGACTGACAGCAGAAGATGCAGAGCAAAACAGACTCGCAGGGAATCACAGAAAGCTAACGAGAGACAGCAGGACAGAAAGATTGACAGATAAAGACACAGCCGGACACGGAGAGCGACAGAGTGAGAGAGAAGCATTGAAGCAGAAGATTCCATTCATAGAAAAGAAAAAAAGAAAAAACCCACATTGTAAAGCCATTTATCTACAAGAAGACATGGTGTCACTCTCAATAGCTCCACTGCCTTTTCATTTTTCACAGCATTGCCCTTCCTTTCGCGCAATTTTCCCGCTCTTAATATTTAGGACACAGCTCCATTATCGCAGAGCGAAAGTGATGTTGTCGGGGAGGTTTTGACGATGGCGGGCCATGTGTGAGCGATGATAGGGTCTTCAGGCGCCATGCAGGCTAATAGTGATGGAACGGTATGGCACTGAACCCGGTTAAGTGAGCCAACCTGGGATTCACTCTTCATCTGATTGAAGCTACGGTAATAAATATTGCTCCTACGGTACAGCGCCGTGCACAAGCTGTACATTGCATAGTCGTAGAGGGAACATGCAGTGTCAAAGTGACAGGCTTCATACTGTAGTTGTGTTACTATGGTAAATGAGTGGTAAAGTGATGACTTTGAACCCAAACTGACATGTGGACACATATTTAGTTTTGCTTATAGTACATTTTTGTCTGTAGGTGGTACCTTTCAGAATGTCAGATGCTCTATTAAATGGGGGATAGGCTGAATATTATTTGACCTCATTCTGCGATGAAAAACAAATTAAAATACATAAAAGTTCAAAGGGTAAATTCAGCTAAAATTTCACATCATGAATGCTTGGCATTTTTTACAATGGAGGAGCAAAGTGTAAAACAAGTTATCCAACTGGAGACAACAGGAGACAAACTCATTTGCTTTTGAGCAAATGATGACAATAATAGTCTGACCAGTGTATTCTCAATGTAACAGGCATCAACATACTGTACTGTATATGCAGCACACTGTCCGGTTTTGTGTCCATGCCCCAATGCTATTCCTTTCTCGCCCTGCTTATTATTAATTACCCACACCTGCTCTTAATCCCCATGAGTCCCATGAACTCTCTCTCTCTCTCTCTCTCTCTCTCTCTCTCTCTCTCTCTCTCTCTCTCACACACAGCTCCACACCACAAAACACACCACCACACATACTGTACAGTAGCTTCTCAAGGGTAGATCATCTGTAACCGACCTTTGCTTTGGCCTCCTCTGCAACACAGAATGCCATGCGTCTTAATAATCGCGTACAGAACACCAATATTCAGCACTGTGTACTATAGATTTGGGCATATACAGCATTGTGGAGGGAATTGCTTCACTCTCAAATGAAGACTAATGGCACGTCTTCAGGTGTCACCATTTGTAGTTAGTGGTAGGTCTGTGAAATATTTGCACTTTTACTACAACCTTTTTTATATCCTAGTATAGGGTTCAGAGGCATGTGTTGCTCAGATTACAGAGACAACTGTAGCTCGGTTTTCATGGATACTTTTTTGTTATTCAGATTGAAATCATTCTGATTGAAGATTTCAGTTACCTCTATACATGGGAATTTATCTAATATGGTATGGTGTTTGCATGCGCAATTGTTTTATCGCAGAGGCAAATGGCATGAACCAAACAATGTACCCATGACAACTCATGCATGCACTAGAGACAAAATATAATTAGAATGGAATCGGTGAGCGAGGCTAAGAAAGCAGTTTCTAACATGTTTTCTAATATTCAACATCTTGTCAATAACTGATAAATATACTGCAAACGTGCTGTGAAATAATGCTTATTGTTATTGTTATTGTTTAAGCAAATCTATCAGAAAGTTGGATAAAGTATCGATGCAACATGCAATGCCTTAAGGCCGCCGCCCACTGGCAGGAATGCAACATTTGAAACATAAAGTCAAATTGACAGAGGAGCTCAGAAATCTGCAGATATTCAATGCATGTTTATGGCTTGACGCCCAAGAAATATAATCGTGTTCTAAACCTGCAGATATTCAATACATTTTATGGCTTGACGCCAAGAAATAGAACCGTGTTCTTAACCTGCAGATATTCAATACATTTTATGGCTTGACGCCAAGAAATAGAACTGTGTTCTTAACCTTCCAGTGGGCGTTGCCCCGTTAAAAAGAACTAGTTCTGAAACTCTTCAGTGGGCATTGGCCTTAAATATACTAAGGTACAGTACATGTTTGTAATTTGTTGACCAAGTGTATTGAAGAAGTCCGTGAGGGTCAACCTCGGGTCAAGGATGTGTACATGTGAAAATAAATAAGATGAAACACGCAAAACACATACAGTAGCTTCAGCTTAGGTCCTTAGGTACTTGGACTGATAAATGGACTGTATTTACCGCTTTTCCAAACTGCCGGCTGCTGAAAGCTATGTACAGGATTGCCTCAAATTTAGCCATTCACACACACAGTGGCAGTTCATACATCAATGGTGGCAGGTCTGTGAAATATTTGCACTATTCTCAAAAGGCTTCCGTGTCTTTTGAGCCTTTTGCAACTTTTTTGAGAACGCGCAAAATAAAAACCTTGAAAGAGAGCAGGATAGTCTGTTATTTTCTCTTTTTATCTGACTGTGAATCCACTCTACACCACAGCTCTCCTAGGCTAAGGTAAGAGGTTGCTCCTAGAGAACTCCAAGAAGTAACGGAGCTGGGAAGGGGGGGGCATACTAAAATAATATACGCGATATACATTTCAAATTGGCGCACCGTAAAAAAAAAATGGAATGGTGGCAAGGAAGAAGGATAGGAAGGATAGCCGGCCTCTCTCTGGGTTTAGTTGGATATGGCCAGTACTGTTGCAAGGCGAAAAGTCCTGCCTCCCGTCTCAGTGCCTAGGATTTTAACCCTTTTAGTAACTAACCCGAAGAGGATAGAACCCATCATCTCAGCCAGCTGACAAAAGAACAGCAGCCTAAAAGTTGTATGGAAGATCGCAGATAGGATGTAATTGGGTTAAACCATATAAATTACATGGTAGAATTATTTAGATTGGTTTATGATCAAGAATAGGCTATTCCAATACCCCTCTGCAAGCAAATTAAATAGCTTTTGGCCTTTTTATCCGATTTAAGTTATACCGGGTTAATATGGTGTATTTCTCTGTTGTATAATCAATGTTATGAACACTGTGATACATGTGTCCGCACTGCCATTTAGTTAATTCCCTCTCTTCCTAGCTGGCATTTTAATGTTAGCTTTGAACTTGAATGTTGAACGTTTTATGTAAACCTTGTAAAAACAATAGACTTCAAACAAAGTCCTTACCCTGCACTCACACAGCCAGCGATTTTGTAGCTTGTTGTAGCCAGGTCGCTTTATAGCCGCCGCTGGTGGGCAAGTTTGCTCTGTTGCTGGTGGGTGTGTCTTCCCTGTCACTCAAAGAGGCACGTTTGCCTTGATACATGCATGTGCTTATCAAACTCATGGGAAAAAACATGTAAACTGCAGGTAAACCTGTGGTTACATAAATTCTGTGGATACAACAATTGCAATAATTGTTTTACAATAACATAGCTTTCATTGTTATTACATTGCTGATCAATGAATGGTGTTTTAATGTTGTGTAATTCCAGATGTGATTCACTTTGTTTTGGGTCCAATGCATTAATTAACCTCACAAGCGATTAAAACAACCTCGAAAACTTACCCCCACCCTCCATAATTATAAATATATGTCCCGGTAAATGAACAAGCACATTCTCCTGCATTGTCGATCGTCAAGAAGAGGGAGGTCGCTACACCGCGTCACAAAAAATTTGAATAAAGTTTAATGTTGAAGTTTCCGCCCGCTAATAGCCAGCCTGCTCCCCTGCAGGGAGCAGGATGGTCTAGTGGTCTGGGTGTTTGCCGGCAATTGCCATCGGTGTATGAATGTGTGTGTGAATGGGTGAATGTGAGGCAAAATACTATAAAGCTCTTTGAGTGGCCGAAAGGTTAGAAAAGCGCTATATAAATGCAGTCCATTTACCATTACCTTTATCTCTCACTGTCGCCCATTGTCTCATTGAAGTTTATGAAAGTCTGTCGCTGTCGTATCTGACTGCAGCTGGTGGTTTGAGTGCAAGGTTATAGGCAAGTCTCACCACTCAACAGCCATATTGGAAATACACCTGGGCAGTTATTAGGGAGATTGTATTAAAATGAAAGGGGGGAAAGCCATAACTTCAGTTTCAATACATAAAAACTATGTTTACAATCGCAAGTCAAATCTGATTTTGTTTTTTTGGTAGCTGCCACAGCTAATACTACTACACATGTGCAACAGGCAACAGTGCAACCACATGATTGGTTACATAGGGTAGTGCTTGGCAGTTACAAAACAGATGATTGGCTCTTTTGGGGTGGAGGGTCGGGATATGTTCCTCCAACTTCCAAATGTGCTGTTTAAGAATTCTCTGATAGAGCTCCATTCAAAATTATACAAGTGGCATGTCTCCTTCTATACAGCGTGTCTCTGTTTAAAGTGTCACCCTTTGTCCAGCGTCAATGTATGTTCACCAGGAGAGCCAACCTCTTCAGACCGCTTTCACGTGTTCACAAGCGTTTGTGGTGAACACAAAGCAAACGTTGAACGCCAATTCTGAACACACCTCTGGTCTTTCCATCCTCTGTGCCTTGCGTCTAGAGCCGTCCACCTGCATGATGTCGGAGTGGATCAGTTGGTCTGCGTGCAGCATGACCTGCGGGATGGGCATGAGGTCACGGGAGCGCTACATCAAGCAGTACCCGGAGGACATCTCCGTCTGCCAGCTCCACACGGAGGAGACTGAGAAGTGTGTCGTCAACGAGGAGTGCTGTGAGTCCTCCGCGCTTGCTATTTTGTGGGTGGGTGGACAGTGCCATCTGCAGGCTGGTTTGTAAAAAAACACCTTGATAACGTACTGTAATACTGTGGGTCCATGGAGATGAGTGCCCTACACAATGCATGGATGATTACTAGTGTGCACATGCTTTTATGCTCGGTCCAATAATGTTCAGATTCAAGCAGAACAGGCTGCAGCGTTTAGCTTTCTGTTACATTTTATTCAGGTCTGTCTGTCCGCCTGTCTGTCTGTGTGTCCTCCTGTCTGTCTTCCTGTTTGTCCTCCTGTCTGTGTGTCCTCCTGTCTGTCCTCTTGTCTTCCTGTCTGTCTGTCTGTCTGTCCTCCTGTACTACATGTGTGTGCTGGTCTACCAGGCCATGTTTTATTCAGATGCCATGTCGGACCAAAGCTGTGAAAAGAAAGGACATGCGAATGCGTTTGGTTTGTTTTGTGTTCCGACGGCCATCATTAATGAAATCTAAAACGCTTATGACTGTTGCAGAGTGAAACATCACCACACGCTCAGCCGAGTTGTTAGACATTTCAAAAATGTCTCGAATGTTTTGCTCTTAAAAAAGGGCTGTGCTTGCATTACTGCAAGTTATTAAACTGTTAAAAGGCAGCATATATAGCTTGGACTATGTAATGAGTAACTGAATAAGTAATACATAATAATAATAATAATAATGTAATAACAGTTATGTATTTAGGATACTGGGCAAGACTGAAGTGTGCATGTTCAGGCAACAACGTCACTGTAATCTCTCCCATGTTGTCACACGGCTTCTCCGTCAGCTCCCAGCAGCTGTGTGGTGACAGAGTGGGGGGAGTGGGACCCCTGCAGTAACACCTGTGGAATGGGCATTAGGGGACGGAAGCGCATGGTGAAGATGCAGCCACAAGGTGGCGCCGTATGCAGTGTGCCGGTGGCTGAAGCGGAGATGTGCGTGATGCCCGACTGCCGTGAGTGTTAATAAGGACTCAGTACTTACTATAATAATAATAATAATAATACTGTCCTTAGTTGATTATTTATGATACCAGACTATTCACTATATTGGCTACTTGGGCAATGTGCATGTGAGCTGCTACTGTATGCTATGACACTCACTGTGGTGGTGGTGGCTGACATTACCCCTTATGTCCACTTGAGGTCAGTAATTGACTACTGTATGTTAGAAGAAATGCTTTACCTAGTCTAACACAGAGCCAGCTTTTGTAAAGTCTACACAATAAACTAAATAATAAACTACATAATACAATGGCCAAGTCGGACATTAAACTTACAATGAGGAATCGTTGGAAAACTAAACTGCAGGACGGTTTACAGCTCTTGTAAATCTGTCAAATGTGTAGGCTACGGTTACTGCTTAAAACAAATGTTTAATTTTAAATTGGAAAATAACGCAGTGCACTAGCGTTGCACCGGAAATTACGTACACATACTTGTGAGATACAATAGTAATAGCCAATGGAAATCGACCGTACTGTACTGCTTCCCGAAATTCAGAGTCCTATGGTGAGCTTACAGGGGCGTATATATCAGACGCTCTGCACAGAGTTGCTTGTGTGACGTAGTGCGAATAGATGGAAGAGGCTGAGACTGTGCGTTACATGCTTAATATTCTAGATGCACTTTACTGAAGCAACTCTGTTTCTTTTGTCTTTGACATGTTTCAAAAGAGCTATATTGAAAGCACTCCCATTAATCATGTTCTTATTTCTGTGTGCGGTGTGCAGATGCACTACCATGCATGCTGTCACCGTGGTCGGAGTGGAGCGCGTGCAGCGTGACGTGCGGACCAGGCACGCGCTCTCATCAGCGGATGCTAAAGTCTGACCCCGGCGGATGCAGCGATGAGCTGGAGGAGACAGAGAAGTGCATGCTGCCCGTGCAGTGTCGTAAGTGGCGGCTAGCTCGCGCGCTAACTCACCGCGCTCTGGCTATGCTACTGGCTGCAGGGCGCATGACGAAGTTGATAATTTGCTGTTTTGTTAAACTCACACCTGCCGCAACGGTGCACTCACACAAGAGACAACCCTCACACTGACGGTTGGTAAACTATAATCATTCACGGACCTAGATCTGCATTTTAATCTGCCATAGACTTAACCTGACACACCGCGTGTCTGGGGAGCTGTCCATTCGCCATCGTCAGACCTAACAGGCTAATTCACGATGAACATCTGCGATAGGGTTTTAATATTAAGTAAAGGAAAGATAGATAAGGAAGGATATATAAGGCACTGCCGCAATGTAACCAAGGTCACCGGTCTGGAATTGAAAACACCTGCTAACAAAATGTAGATACTGATACTTTCAACACAACAAACAATGCTCTGGAGTCCTGATGAAAGCTGCATAATTTGCATGCTGAAACAAATGTTAGCTAAGAATAATACCCCTCATCCTCTGCTCCCTTCCCCTGGAGCCCGCTGGTCTGCTGTTGCGATTCCCCATGACAAACATGTTACATGTTTGAGAATTCACGTGATTGACAGGCAAGATAGATTTGCCAGACCAATCTAAGCCCTGATTGGTCAGAGATCTTTGGGAACTGTATCTTGCCAATTCTAAATGGACATATACAGTACAGCGAGGCAGGCAGGGTCTATAAACCATGGCAGGTATTCTCAAAGAGCATTTCACTAACTGATAGATCAGATGTCTATGGACTTTCTATAAAAGTACACTATAGTTGTAGCTCTAAATTCATACCATACAGCACCTTGAATGTGCCTTGTTTTTCATTTATAATTCTGTAAACCATTTACACAGTTTAATGTGCCCAGTGGACACGGAGAGACAAAAGGCCATAGCTCATGTTTTTGTTGAAATAGTCTGCATGTATACAGCATAAGGCAGTGCCAAGGGCAAGTTTGAGATTGCACTAATTAATGTAGGGAAATTTAATTATTTCACCAGCGGTTAAAAAGGAAAAGCGCTCCAGGAAATGCAAAACAATTATTTAAAACGTTTGTGTCTCACAGGTCTTGGAGACATTACCTAGGCTCACACAATTTCAGGTGTTATGGGTTTACAGGGAAGTCTAATGTAAAAACACAACAACAAAAACAGCTGATTTCACAGACTCAGGATAAGTGAAGGTTGTGGTAGAACAACCTGCAATGACTAGTAAAATGTACAAGCAGATGTACTGTATAGGTTGTCATTTTTTATTCATTAAATCGTATTGGTGCAGATCCCTGCAGTTTACGGTTTCTCCAGACCAGGGATATGCAACAAGGTGTCCGTGACCCCAAGGGGGTCCTCAGAGTTACTGCAGAGGGTCTACCAAAGTATTTGATCAGAATTTTTATTTTCTTCCAAAAATGAAAAGATGACACGTTGCCATAAATACAGCCTACATATATGAATCTGTCAACAGTAAAAGTATTTTAAAGATTTAGCATTGTATACAGTACACCATTACAAATTACGTTTACGGCACAAATATGGCTTACATTTATTTTCATGCCTACTATATTGTTGTTGGCCCGGTTTAATAACAAATAATAATAAATAAATAATATAATATGCAATAGGTGGTCCCTCTGCCATATTTATATCAGCCAAAGGGTCCTTGGCTTGAAAAGCATGGAATACCTTTGCTGCAGACTATGATGAGAATTAGCATGTTTGTTGATCCAATGTGCGTCTCCCACTCCCTCCGTGAGCTGTTGTTCTCATGGCAACCCTCGTTCTACATCTCTCGCCCTCCTCGTCCAGCCATTGACTGCATGGTGTCGGAGTGGTCCGAGTGGTCCGAGTGCAACAAGTCGTGTGGCAAAGGCCACACCATTCGCACCCGCATGGTGAAGCTGGAGCCCGAGTTCGGGGGCAGCCCCTGTCCCGAGGCGGTGCAGAGGAAGAAGTGCAAGATCAGGAAGTGTCGCAATAAAGGCAAGGCGGAGGCAAGAGGCGGCAAGAGCAGGCGAATGAGCCAGCAAGGAAGAGATGCAGCGGTAGAGGAACAGCCAGGTTAGTGACTATGCATTGAAGAAGTACCTTTACATTTAGATTTGATTTGAAGTCGTAGTCGGCTATTGTAAGATAATTGTAAGCTAATACACTTTCTGCATATCTCCTCGCATTGCACTAGCGTTGCGGTCTCTGCGCGTGCTGAAAGAATAAGCCGGAATCAGCCCTGACTTCGTACATAGGAACATAAACAAACAAAGTAGCGGACACTGCTCACAACAACAATAATGCCGCTTGGCTCCACAATGCGTTCCAATGTGTGTAGCGGAGCTTCTGAGGGAGATTGCTTTGATTTGAGCTCAAAGTTAGCAAGTGTTCTCGAATGACTAACTTTGCCTTTATAAAAGTGGCAAAAAAAGAAAAAAATATTATAATGCTATCTGGCCTAGTGCACCAGTGCCCCTAAATGTCCCATTAGAAACCAAACTTGAGGATAAACATGCATGGGGTGAAGGCACATTAACATCAGTGGACTATCTGCGCAGGGTGCCGGGCGGAGCCATGGTCAGCCTGGATGGACTGTACCAAATCCTGCGGAGGGGGGATCCAAAAGCGCACCATGGTGGTGAAGAAAAGAGCGAAGAGCCCCCCAGCCACCAGCTGTAAGAACAGGAAAGAGATCCGCGCATGCAACGTACAACCCTGTTAAAGAGAGAGAGGGGGGGGGGGGATCCTTTCTGAGGAGTTATCCAACCAAGTGGTTTTATATGATGAATTTAATGTGGATTTGCTTGTGTTGGTGGCCTGATTAGGGTTGAGGAGGGGAGTGCTGGGAGGTTAGGGTAATCATGGAGATGGAGGCTTGATGAGAAGAGTGAAAGAGAGACACGAGACAAACAGGTAAAATAAAACGATGATGATGCTGGTGGTGCTGAAGAGGAGCCGTATAGAGAAGCCATGTTTATTTGTAGTTCACAAACATGCGCAAGTAGATATAAGGTCAGTCAAATCTGTGCACTGCAAAAAACTTGTAATGCCAAACTGTTCGTAATGAAATCGGTGTGTCATTGGCACCCGCGTGTATATTTTCTAGTGTTGTTCCAGGTACATGGGATCGCAGCAGTACCACTTAAACAGGACACAACTCCAGTTGTGTCCTGAACACAAATTAATTCGTTTTTCGCAGGAAACAGACTATAAATAAATGCTGTGAGCTGTATGTCTGCCTCGAAAGACGTATGGATGTATACTGTACCTTTTATCTAACCAACACCGTAAATGCAGATGTTTTATACTGTTGTTAATATGTCTTTGCAGTGCATGCCGTCTTGCTGTTTCAGATGGTGTACTACTATAACACTAATCCTACAATAGCTGTCTAAGTGTCAAAACAGTATATTTGAGCTCGTGTGAAATTGACTCTTTCTTTTTGACAGTATTGCCTGTTGTAGACATTGTGTTAAAATGTTAAGAGACAAATCTGCCTTTGTTAGTTCCTGGAAACTCCTGCGAGCAATTGCGGCAGCCCCACATTTTGCACCAATGTTGCGCTGATATTGCACTGCAACACAGTGCAAATATATAGAATATCTGTTACTGTAAGACTGTTAGCAGCCTAAATTGGTAAAGTCTTCATTACAGGTTTTATTTGGTTTGCACTTTTGCATAAAGTTACTCACTGTGTCAAAGTGCAATGGTACATCTTATAGAACTGTTAGTGCTATAGTACTGTTGCCATTTGTGATAAACACAATATAAGGATTTTAATTTGTGACACCAGCATCATTCACTGTTTGTCACTGTAGAGGAAGTGATCAGGGCAAAGTTCAAATGAGAGAATCCACTTGAAATCATTAACTAACAGTCTTAAATTGCCTTGATACACTGCCACGTTGAAATATTTCTCATTTGTCTTTTAAGCCTTGCCCAGATTACCTCCAGTACTGCTGGAAATGTGTAACATTGTGTTGCACATACAGTGATGAAGTAGCATGGAAGTGAAATGCATCAATAATGCAAACAATATAATCACGAGTCACTAGAAATGCATCCTTGTGAAACCAACATAATCTCACTCCTGTAGCTCCATGAGTTTCTCTACTCTGCACTTAACTTAAACTTGGTCAGAGATCTACCAATCAATCCTAATCCAAGTAGGTAGTTCAGTTGGTCAATATTCTGACTATTACACCTATTGGCACCATCTTGGTCCCCAACGGTTACCAGAGGGTTCCGAAACTACACAGCTGAAGATACGGATGGTTGTGTGTGGCTACTTTAATTAATCATTAATCCTAGAATATACTTGTATTATTTTGTGAATGAACACATTTTGTGGACACTGATTTGTGTGTTATGTTTTTGCAATATTAGCAGTTCTTTTTTTATTTTTTAAATGTATTTTAGAAATATATACACAGTAGCAAAGCCTTAGAAAACCTGTAGTTCACTCTTATTTTTTTGTTCTGTTTCACATGACAATTTTGTAATAAACCATCTTTACAGTAAAAATGTAAATGTGAGAAACAACAACCTTGTACTTAATTTTATATCCATATTCACATACCACATTATACAATATTCACATAAACCTATATGGCGTGTGTTACAGCCTGGCTCAAAGGCCGTAAACTAAACATAACACAAATCTCCAAACTAACATACACAGCATAACATGCAATGAGGTGTGAATATCTAGGTGTTTGTACTGAATATGTGTGGTGCGTGTTGCATGCCAACTAAACCAAACCAAACCTAACAACAAATGGCATGTGTGGGTCAGAGAGTGAATAGTGTGCTGGGAGCACTCTTATAATGCCCCGGCCAGGTGATGCCAATCAAGGCTAATTCAGCTCCACCACATCCAGGCCAGGGATGTCACACGTGTTACGTTTAATTGAGTGAGAGTTTAGCTGGTTGGACACAAGCTGATATAAATGGTATCTACTTTCTAGTCCATTTATAGGTCTATATTCATTTTGTACACATAAATAATGCTAATAATAGATACATGATGTGATGTTAATGTAGCCCTTATGCCTACATTACAATAAAGTTACCATACTATCTGACATAATTCTGTTGCTGTCTGGCTCCAATAAATGCAGTGTGAAATATAGGCAGTGTAGGAAGTGTATCGTGCCAATAATGCTGGACAACCTAAAATAGTATAAACTAGTATATTATCTGGTTGGATTTATGAATTAACCACTTTTTAGGTTAAATTATGTTTATATACATTTAGATTATGTTTATAGATTTAAAATATATATATATATATATACAAAATGAATACCATTTAGAATTGTTTTCCCTTTATACTGTATAGCTGACAATGAAATTAAATGAAACGCTGAGTAAGCTTCCAGCCTACATGAGGTTTATAAAAAACCTTTAGAACACATGTTTATTAAACTAATGATTCTCGCAGCAGATGGGTTGTGGTTGTTGTCAGTTTCAGTTTCAACACCAATAGAAACAACTATTCTGTTCATTTCAATGAATTGTAAAAGGCAGCTGTTGCCATGATGACGACTCCTGGCCTTTCCTACAAACTGCAAAAATACAAAAGAAGTCTGGACAAAGAAAGCTGTCCACAAAAGTACCATGCCAATTTTTTTAAACGGTAATAAACTGCCTCTCCTTCCATGCTGTTTTTGAATTATTTTCCTCTTCCATCATTCTTCTTTTCTTCTTTTGTTGCATTGACGTAGTATGAACACATGCTGTCAGACTGGATTCATTACATCTCATCTTAATTCTGTATTCTGGACCTGTTTTCCTATACGTTATGTGTAACAGTACAGTAATACCGTAGGTCCGCTATCCTTTATTCCGTATGGGATGTGGCCCTGACTGCACCAGTTCCCCCTGAACCTTTGAAGGATCCCTATTTGCCCTACATTTACTGTCAGTTCTCCCCATCTGTTTCCATATTTATTTTACATCTATAGTGTAGAGTTGCTGCTGTCTCTGCATAGTAAACTATCACACCAGGACATTTATAGGGACTACAGAGGGCAATATATGAGGAAATGACACCCTATGTCTGTTGAGGGTTTGTTTAAAAGTGGGGCAACAGCCAATAACTAATGCTGGATGAGCTGATTGCATATGCAAGTTTAGCACCCGGTCTTCTGCTTGGTGCAAATAATATGAATTGTAACAAGTAATTTATGTGGTAGTGATATTACTCTTTAAAGTTAGATAATGCCATGGGTTATATGCCCTTTAGTGGTTGGTGGAGTGTACACACAGTATATCAACTGTATCTGTGTGTCCACTTTTGACCTGAACACAAATATTTGTACAGTATAAGCATTTTGCTGTGCACATATACCAACCTACATCAAACACACAGTAGACACCCATGTAGCCACAAGGACACTCATCCATCCATCCATCCATCCATCCATCCATCCATCCATCCATCTTCTCCCGCTTATCCGGAGTCGGGTCGCGGGGGCAGCAG
>JAODTR010049818.1:0-18321 GCA_025399935.1 Amblyopsis rosae
TTTAACCTACGCATTATTACGCATTAAATGATATGTGAGTCGGACTTATTAAAGCGAAAAAAAAAATCGAATAATTTTACATTTTTATATCAAATTATGTAATTAATATATTTTTTGATGCTAATTAATAGCTGTCAGATTACTTTTGAGATGAAAACTGCAGTGTTATACTCTCTTATATGGAAAAAATTATATGGAGTCTATATTTATAAAATACAGTTAGAAATATGAGAAATATCTAAGAAGTACATGTTTAACAATAGATCCCTGCATTCAATAAAATTTATTTTTTCCATATTATTTAAACTCTCCTTCCCATTCTTATGAGTGCAGCCAATCACCTCTTGTCATCTCAATTTCCCTGCAAATTCTACATTTTCACCCTGGCAACAGGTGCTCTCTCCCGGCAGGTGGTGGCCATTTTTACAACTCTTTTCTTTCGGTTCTTTCCCCCTATTCTCCTTTAAAGAGTACTGTGTTTTTCCTTTAGTGAAGTTAATTTCACATCTGTCCACTGTGCTGTTTGAGAAAAACAAAATACTTAAATTGCAAAAACATCTTTAATTAGTAAAATTGTAAACAATGAATAAACAGTGTCATTATTATTCCTACAGTAGTAAGTATTTTCATTATTCCTAAATCATAATAGAATGAGCCACAGCTAGGTAATATGTATTGTGTGAATTTGAATAATAGTTAACATTATACTGTATCTCTTATTACAGAAATATATTTCATAATACTAAAGCAAACTGAAAACAGAAAAAATAAGCAGTAAAATTAGAAAATTGTCCTGTGAAATTATCAAAAGCATTTTTTCATTTCAAAGGATGATATATATATATATATATATATATTACACACACACACACACACACACACACATATACTAGTCTGTCATTAGCACAGACTAGAGCCCTAGACTGGGTAGGTCCTTCAGCAACAGACTGCTGCACCCTAAATGCAAGACAGAGCGCTATCGCAGGTCTTTTTAATTTGGCAATAAATAAATAATTGTGCTGATAATGTATGAAAATGTTTTCATAACCACAATGTAGTATTTTTATTGTCTGCCATTCTTTAGCATCTGCTATTTCACTGTATGCAACATTTGTATCTGTACTCTATATCCACTGACATATTTATAGTGTATAGTTTATAATTGTAATTATTGCTATTTATCTTTGCTATTCTTTTATATTTTTTTGTGTATTATTTTTAATATGGAGCTGCTGTAACAACTTTCCCCACAGTGGGATCAATAAAGTATATCTAATATAATATATATATTCTGTATATATAACATTTGTCAATGCATTAGTTTGCATATTTCAAGTTCACACTGCTAAAAAGTATCCTGGTATTGAAGATGCATTTGTTCCAAACCATATATGAGCCCATGTAAATATCATTACCCATTTGCTCAATGTAAGAAGGCTTGTCTGTATATTGCCAGCCATAGTCATAATGCTGTGACTATACTGTGTACCAATTGGATGTCATCCTGTAGAGTTCAGAGGAAACCGAAAGGCCGAGAGCAACTTCTGTTCAATAGTTCTGACCAAACCTTGATCCTTAATACCAAGGACAATTAGCGTTTGAGGGTAGTCACCCTTGTAATTTAAGTTTCAGTTAATTGTTAATGCTATCTTCCCCTTAATTGGTAGATTAATTATCTTCATCCATGTTGATTATTAAAGGCAGGGTTAGTCATTTTTGAGAACGCTTGCTAACAATATCCCTCCACGCATAGAGACGCATTGTGTAAAATGTGTGGCTTTGTTGATGCGAGCGGTTTTAGCCACTTGTTTATGTTCCTATTTATGTAGCAAGACTGTGTAGAAGTATCACATTACTTTTTCAACAGGCAGAGAACGGCAAGCTAGCGAAATGCGAGGAGATATAGTGAATTTGGCTAAATGTGTAGTTGGCTTACAATTGGCTTTCAATAGCTCACTATACATTTAAGTCAAATGTTATGCTAGGCTCTCGTTGGTCCACATCTATATTTAATGTTACTGTACATGAGTCAGCTCATGAGACTTTACAATACAGCATAGTACATTTAACGAAAACAGTCTCATTGCAGTCTCTGTAGCAGGTACCCCCCTTCATTTTTGGGCCAATTCTATACCAGTTTCGTGGATACGGTGGGTAGACATCCTGCTGTTGGCTGTTTGTACTCAAATCAAGTGAATTCTTGTTAAATGGTAACTGTTCTGTTCCTCTGCGCTCTGGTTTCACAGCCAACATAGCCATCTTTTTATCACTGGTTATCGTGTCCAACCTGCATGGTCCTTTCCTGGATGACTACACATCACAAGGTTTTAGCGATGCATCTCGATGAAAAATTTTCACTTCCTTTTGAAAACAATCTGTTCCAATAAGGTGTTTGCCACATGCCATGATCATGTTTTTTCGAACCAAGTGTTTTATCTCGAAAGAAGAAAATAATGATAACACACTTGAATTTATTTGCAAGTGCCTGCTACCCTTTTCCTGGTGGTGGGTGCACTGTGTAAGGGTCATCATGTGTGCCACTCTCAATCTCAGTGGTTATCAAAGCATAACTCTTTGAATGCTTTAGTCTAATTTACTATGCAATGGTGTCCTAGAGAGTAGACCCTTCCAGATCATTAGGGGTACTTTGCACGACATGTGACCCATTGTGTTTCTGAACCACATGTCATTGAAATTGTATCAAAAAATATACTGTTCCTCTCAAATATCCAAGCAGTTAAAAAGACCCAGATTCTCAACATGACATATGAAACTGTGTAGGACCATTGTGAGACATATTGTTGGGCACAGCCATGTGCTAAGAGTGGAATAGTCATTTGAAATACATCAAAACTAGGTTTTATTTCCCCTTCCAATTCTTTGTGACCAATCTGGCACTTTAGCATTTTGTGAATGTGTATCAAAAGACACCTACTTATTATAACCTATATCAAAAGATTCTTCTTCCTCCTACTGCAAAAACCGAAGGGATTTGGATCATAGCTCCTAACCGTGTGGCACCGGGCCATGTTGCGGCACGGAGTAATTATTGACAGAAGATAAAGAATACCTGGGGCATGTATCTCTGCCATTTTCAAAGGCACTTCTCTGGGCATTGTTTTCTATAAAATGTTTCCACATTTTTAGTCACATCAAAGTCACTTTTCCCCTACGCCTCCAACAAGGTTTTTTACATACAGTACTTGACTGTGATGAACATTTATCTGTAGCCTTGGAAATAAGCTAATTTACTTAATATCAGCACCTGCTTTAATACGACCTTTCTAAAGCTATATTGTCTCACAGACACCCGACAGAGGTGTCACATGGATATCACATGACCATGCTGTTCAGAAATAAATTAAACATTACAGTATAATACTGCAATCTTTGTGTATAAGAAACAAGATCAGGGTTCCTAATCAAAAAAATTTATATATCAAAGTACTTTAATGGGGGATAATTAGTCTGGCTGACTGTTTATTGTGACATCATAATACAATGTTTTCAGTGGGATTTCTTGTACCCGTGGGTCAGTGAATCAATTTAGCATATACAAGAGTGTGATCACCTTTGATTCTAGCGAACTGTTGACATAAAAAACACCAGGTTTCATGAAGGTTATGGATAGCGGCATGGATTGGGTGGCGACGACATCATTTCTGGCAATTATGCTTTCCTTTGTCCAACCCCCTTTTATATTATTTCCACTTTTCGTCTCTGGTCCCTCCAATCTCCCTGTCTGTGTGCGAGAGGCAAGAGCGAGAGATGGAGAGCACATGCACAAGGCTCTATTTCAGCTGTGGCTACTTTTAGCGGTGTCTCTGGCACGCACACACATTTTGACATGTATAAATCTGACTTTATTTCTGTGCCCATGGTTGTTGTACCAAGCCTCTTGTGACAACAGCCTTGTGCTATTCTGTGTTAGACTCCGAATCCAAACCTTCAGAGAGGACTCTTTTAGAAAACCGTCACTAATCTCTCCCTGGGGGCTTTTTCACCCTCGTTTTACCCTCTGTGATTGGAGGGTAGGCTGTCCTAGGTCCAGTTGCTTTACGGACAGGTACAGTACTGTAGGGGTCAGGTATGCAACTCAAGTATACAGTGCCTGTTTGGGATCGAACCAACATTCAATTAAAAATAACTGAAACTGGTAGATTACTGTAGGTGATTGTCCATGTAATCCAAACAAGTGTACATGCACTGTCTAGTATGTGTGTGCTGTTGGTGCTGATTCACTGTAATGCATAATCAGATATATACATTTCCTTTCAGGAACAGTCTTCATCCAAGATGTGTGTTGTCATCCTAGTTTTGTAGAACGAGACCTGAGTCTGTATATGGAACAAGCTCTTTGACTAACTGGATCAGAAGCAAAAACATAAATTACATATCAATCCCCCAAGTATCCTCCAACAGAAAGCACAAAATGTTTTTTTTTTACTCTAACTGTTAAGTCCTCTGTAAGGTGAGAGTGGATTTTCCCTCTTGGTTTTGGTCAAATGACTCAATTAACCCAGGTTTTTCCCAGGTGGCAGCAAATTAGAGCTAAAACGTAACCCATTAAGAAGCTCAGTTGTCCGCTGTGAAGGAGGAAGAACAATCAGATTACACAGTCAGATCATAATGAGTGTTTTCTAATGTCTTTGAAAACTTTGTAAGGTTTGGGCATAGGGGCATGTCTGAATAAATGTGCTAATGTGTGCACATCTTAGTGTGTGCGCATGCGCACACGCACGCGCACACGCACGCACGCATTAATGTGGGAGTGTGTTTAACCTCACCTATTGTTCCTCTGTGGCTGTTAATCTGAGCCTGCGGCCAGCCATTACTGTAACACTGCTTCAATGAGGAATGACTCTGGTTAAACTTAACCTGGACATCCAAAGTTCCAAAATGGGTCACAGGCCTTTTTAGACTGTCCCCATATGGCAAGAGTACTTGTGTAATTGTTGGTCCCCAGCGTGACAGGCTAATTTGAGTCCATTTATTTAAAAAAAAGTAAGTGATTTAAAGCTTGTCCCACAGCGTGTGTGTGTGTGTGTGTCTGTGTGTGTCCATCTGTGTGTTAAGGGTAAATGTGGTTTAACTGCTCATTCGCTCAAAGCAGAGGGACTGAGGTGTGCATGTTTCAGGGCTTGTTAAAACCCTCTAGAATGAGTGCTACTTATCCTGGACAGGATGCGAGGAGCACGTTGGTGCTTCACTGAAGAGGGTTTCTTCCACTGTTAGTGTGAAAACAATGACGGAGAGGCAGCATTAGATGTGAGATGTTGAGACGTAAAGGGGAGGAAAGTAGGTCACAGATTTTACTACGTGCGCCTTTCTTCATTGTTGCCGAGCAGCTTTACGCCCCCTGCTGTGATGCAGAAGCCACATTTTCTAACTGGATGACTGTGTGTGTGTGTGTGTGTGTGTGTGTGTGTGTATGTGGGGAGGGGATAGCTCAGGGTGAGAGGGACGTGGGGATTGGTTGATGGAAGGCCATCAGGTCATTTGATTGAATGTCAAGTAGGAAGCGCGAGGGGGGTGTGGTTGTTGAAAATGCATGAGGCAGGGGTGATGGTTCCCCTCTGACATGTTACTATGGCACCCTGGGGAGCAAGATAGACATTTGTGTTTATGTGCGCACACACGTGCGTGTGTTTGTGTGTGTAGCTAGAATGGCAGAAATGAAAACCATGAGGTACAAGCTCTGAGCGAAAGAGAAGTGATTGGACGAGAGGGAGATGAGAGAATCATGATTGGTGTAAGAATGATAAATAGGGTGTGCTAATCCCATTTTTACTAGTAGAGGGAGGGGTGTGTATGCTATTGAACTTGTGTGAAGTGGGTGTTGCTCACGCAGGCTGTGTTGAGAACTACTTTACATTCATATCTTTCCAGAAACATGCCCAAAGCTTTTGTTGATCAATAATGGATGGGTTCATTTACAAACAGCAGAGTTGGATTGAATCAATCCTCTAACCTCACGCCGCTTTCCACATTGACTTTTGCTTCATTTCTTTGTCAGTAACCAATGGGCATAATGGTTCAACTGTGCAAAACAAAATGCTGTATTACATATTGGTGTTTTCAAAGTGAGTAAAACATGTAGAATTTAAAAATGCTGATACTTTCAAATGTTTTATTTTTCTTCATCATTTACCTAAAGGGAGCAAAATATTGTACATTTCCTGGACCACTAAACTCCCTGGGCTATAAAATCCAACAGCAACATTATTTTATATCTGCTGTTGTTTCATGCCACACTGTACATTTGATATGGTCCCACTCTCACTGTAGAAAAAAAGAGGATGCTTTTTGTTTAAAAAATAAACAAAATCAATAAGAGGACCCATGTGATAACGCCTTGCTGTGGCTTTGGCTCAGAAAGTAAACAAACAAATACACACACACACACACACAAGTCTTACATGTTAGAGGGCGACAAGTCACATTGGATAATGGCTAAGGTTCTCCCATAAATAAACTAAATATTAATGTTATAAGTCTTTATAAATAATTACACACAAAGAAGAAAGCACATCAATTAAACCTGCAGTTCAGGCAGTCCCCAGTAGTGTCAACCTGCCCTAGAGCAAGGACGGATAATCCCTATGTATTCTTTTACCACCATGGTCCAAAACATTTTAAATTATAATAATTATAGAAAACTCAGCTAAAGTGGTGGAAGCAGCATACTTGTACCATGGTTTAATGTCATTTTTTATTCACACAAGTTGTTAGTTAGTTAGTTAATTAATTAATTAATTAATTAATTAGTTAATTAAATCAAAAGCCTTTTATTTCTAAAACACAACTGCAGGCTATTAACATACATTATAAGATCAGCACTAAGATTAACACCCTTTGAATATAAACACGCAAACAACCAGAATAAGAAGTGAGGGTCATTGTGTGCACTGCACAAGTGGGGAGAATTTTGTACTTGTTGCCTCTTCTTAGAAGTCTGTTGTATTTTTCCCCTTCCAGATCTACTGCAGAAAGCACATCTCTTAAATAATAATACTTCATCATGCTTTTTGAGTTAACGTGTCAATAACTGGCTGTCACCTTGTCATATTATAACCAAAAATAAACTAGATGAATATAATCAGAACAGCCACATTTCCATGGTTTCAAAGCTTTTATAAAAAGGACAGCATTTGGAACACCATTAAATGGTTAACCTGTCTCATTTCTGCAATCCAGTATGCTTTAATTGTAGAAATAATGTATACCTACAGTATTATGTATATGCCTGAAAATGTACCTGCCTGCATGCTAGCTGCCTGGATTGGCTAAAAGACATGCCTATAGATTATGAATAGATCAATTATTAGACCTACTGTTAATAGCAGTGCTTTGCTATGCATAATGACAATTTTATTTTTTTTGCATCTATAATTTAATATACAATTTAGAATTAACTTAACAATTTATATTCTAGGAGTTCTAGGAGAACTGTGGTACATGTAGAGTGGAAGGAGGCCGGAAAACTGCCATCTGCCATGCGGAAAACAACTCTGTCACGAATAATTTATAACAGCCAAACTCATGGAACATGATTAATTAAAAAGTGGTCTTAATTAACAGCCTTAATCAATGGAGCTCATTACTATCACTGTTGGGGGTATATAACGGGTAAGACCAGACCAGTAGTGCAAACACACACGCGCGCATGGCACACACGCACACACATATGTAGACATACAGTATGTAAAATAAACAAAAGCAAGGACAAACTATTTGTACATACAGTATTCAGAAAAAAATGCTCATATGCAAACACCCACACACATACTGTATATGAACAAAACACATGTGTGTGCGTGCGCACACACCACACACACACACACACACACACACACAGCAGGTGTCCAGAAAGTAATGACTTATTTTTGGTGGATTTCAAAAAGAGCTCCTCTGGGTGCTGCTTCTAGCCCGGAGGAAACACACACACACACACACCATTCATGAGGATTTCGCAGAAGTCTTTGCAAAATTCATAAACGTGATTAGATTTATTTTTGAATACATTGTTAATATACATTATTTTTCGTATGTACTGTATGTTGATTGTAGATATGATCACTATGCACATACAATTTGGTTGGAGTGTTGTAAGGAAACTTGGTTTGAAATGTCATCAAGAAATTCACATACTCAAAGTATACGTATAATTTTGCTTGGCAACTGTTTTTGATGATGTCACTATTGATGGCCAATTGCACTTGGCTTCTGGTTAGGTCTGTGTATAAAGTCTTCCGTGTTTGTTTGTGTCAGGGGAATGTTAGCCAGATGTCAAAGTCACGTTACGGCCACAAGTCAGCTCAGCGACTGGTAACCACATCAAACAAACCGTCCACGGTGCTGTGCGCATGCGCGTAAACACACTCCCCAGCAGTGCTTTCATCTGCACACCTACGGTAAAGGGCGGTGGGGGGGGGGATTGGGCTACAGAGTTCTCTCTCTCTCTCTCTCTCTCTCTCTCTCTCTCTCTCTCTCTCTCTCTCTCTCTCTCTCTCACAAACACCACTTGGGATGCATGTTGAGCAGTGTGCCCCATCATGCCCTGGTATTCTAGGTGTAGTGTGCTTAGGGCTGATGATCAGGATACGCTAAATTTAAAGGTGTAATCTGGCTCCCACTCAAACCACATACAATACACACACACTGGTTAGGCATTCCAGCAGCAGCATCACCAACAGGATCAAACTTAACATGTGCAGAATCTTCAAAAATAGTTAATTATTCTCCCTAAACAAGCAAAATAAAGGAGAAAAGCCACCAATCTGGTCTCAGCTCTGAATATGTGTCAATATTTGGTGGAGAATCCATATAGTGTTGTAGTACTCGAGACAACAAGGTCTCAGTCTCATCTCGGAATCAACCTAATTTTTACTTGGTCTTGTCTCGACTTTAGGACTGACAGGTCAAGACCACAACTGCGGGAATATCATTATTGCTGCTCGGTGCATGTCTAATCATAACTATTGTAATTGGATGTAAAACAGTCCTCTTTAAAAAGAAATGCACCCCTCTCTTAAAGCATACATGACACAACTGTCGTGTTATAGGCTGGCTGTGAATATACGTTCTGATAAGAAACTGAAACTTCATAGAAGAATGAAAGTGACGAGGTTCATATGTTTGGGAGATCATTACAATGAGCATTGCGTGGACAAGTAGCGTGCCTTGTAAAGTGAACCAAACATTGTTACAAACATTAAGAAGACGGTAACATGTCAACTAATTATAATCATATCAGGTTTTCAGTGATACATGTCCATGTTTTCTCATGTAGAGCGTTAGAAACTTGAACCGGTACAGTAGCAGAATGATATAGAGGTGCGTTCAGAATTGTCAAACGTTCGTGGTGAACAGGTTTGCTATAAACTTGAATTTTTTATGTTTTCTGTAAACATTCCAAAAATATTATATTTAA
This sequence comes from Amblyopsis rosae, assembly GCA_025399935.1. Lineage (NCBI taxonomy): Eukaryota > Metazoa > Chordata > Actinopteri > Percopsiformes > Amblyopsidae > Amblyopsis > Amblyopsis rosae. The sequence goes on from JAODTR010049818.1 coordinate 9,434, forward strand.
ACTATTACCCTTCCTCCAGCGTAAATGTGTGTTTGCCGAGAATTACCTGTAACGTCCAGGGTTGCGGCTACGGGCGCCGCAACCCGTTGCCGGCGTCGCCAAGCCTCGCACCACCACGTGCAATCAGCCCATTGCCATCAGCCGTGTGGGTGTGAGGGCTTATAGGCTGGTGACACGTGGCAGGACGTTGCGGATTGTTGCGGATCTGTTAACTGTTCATGTGTTCCTGTTGCCTGTTCGTTGCGTTACGTGACTGTACGCCGTTTGAGTTTGTTTGTTCCCATTTTTGTGTTTCATTAAAGGACAAGCTGTGGGGCTCGTCGGTCTTTTGGCTTCCGTGTTTTGTTTTTCGTTCGTTTGCACCCCCTTCCCCCCGCACGGCGTTACATTACCTCCTCATCCCATTTGCTTATGTTCGTGGTAAACTTAAAGCAAGCGGAAAACTGTTCGTCAATTCTGAAAGCACCTTGTTTCCGCTATTGTCATGCAACATTAATTATTCGTTGTGGTTGGTTAAACCAAGTTCATTGTTTGGCTATTAAACAAACCTTGAAGCAAAATAAAACAATTGCCGTATTTTCGCATTTATTCTTCTAAACGTATTTTGCTGGAATTATGTAGTCATCGGGTAAACTTAGGCAGTCGCTGTGTGTGTGTGTGTGTGTGTGTGTGTGTGTGTGTGTGTGTGTGTGTGTGTGTGTGTGTGTGCGTGCGCATGTGCGAGTGTGTGTGTGTGTGGCGCTGCATGTAGCTGCCTGCGATCAGTCAAACAAGAGCACAAGAGCATCGCAACATGGCTTTACTGTCTTATGTCAGCAACATGCGTGTAAATACATTATCGCGGTCTTAAAAATTATTGAGGTCCATATATTGCATGACAAGTCGATATAGTGATTATTGTGAGGCCTATTCCTGAGCAGTGAATGTCTTGTGTGTGTTGTGGCTTTACTACAGGCACTCATTCATAGCTCGGCCAGCTTCAGATTCACTTCGCCCCGAGAATCAGTCTGCAGAGCTTGGAAATCGTTGTGTTTCAGACCTAGTGTGTGACCAATCAGCGACGAGTTTAGCCACGGCCGTGGTTGGTGACTTCAAAACAACTTCAGTCGAAAACGTCTATGATACAATATAGCATCGGATTAATTAAAATGGTAAAGGCTTTTCTCAATGGAAACTATGTTTTCACTCTTCTCCAAACTTTTGGGCTTTTTGCAGACAGTGTGGTCCTGATAGCATCATCGGTCCGTGACCTCCAGTACTCACTGGATCGGTTCGCAGCCGAGTGTGAAGCGGCTGGAATAAGGATTAGCACTACTAAATATGAGGCCATGGTTCTCAGCCGTAAACCGATGGAGTGCGAAAGAGTTTAAGTACCTTGGGGTCTTGTTCACGAGTGAGGGGACTATGGAGCGAGAGTTGGCTGGAGAATCGGAGCAACAGGAGCGGTATTGCAATCAATTTCCCGCACCGTTGTGATGAAAAGAGAGCTGAGCTGGAAGGCAAAGCTCTCGATCTACCGGGCAATTTTTGTTCCTACCCTCACCTATGGTCATGAAGGGTGGGTCATGACTGAAAGAGCAAGATGGGTACAAGCGGCCAAAATGGGTTTTCTCAGGAGGGTGGCTGTCTTCTCCCTTGGCTATCCGTGAGGAACTCGGAGTAGAGCTGCTACTCCTTTGTGTCGAAAGGAACCAGTTGAGGTGGTACGGGCATCTGGTAAAGATGCCCCCTGGGCACCTTCCTTGGGAGGTGATCCAGGCATGTCCAGCTGGGGGAAGACCCAGGACTAGGTGGAGAGATTATATCTCCACACTGGCCTGGGAACGCCTCAGGATCCCCCAGTCAGAGCTTTCTAATGTGGCTCGGGAAAGGGAAGTTTGGGATCCCCTGCTGGAGCTGCTGCCACCGCGACCCGACTCTGGATAAGCAGATGAAGATGATGATGTTCTTCTCCCAACTTTTTTACTGCAAGAGTACATAACAACAGACTCTGCTGGGTCACAGGTTTGTCCAATCTTTTAAAGCACCTAACTTTTTGAAACAGTTTCAATGGATATGTCACAACAGACATTTATCTGTTGTTTCATGCTAGGCAGAACATGCATTATTGTTTTGGTCTGATATGCTGGTGCACCTAATATCTAGTGGCAGACAATAATAACCTATTTCCTTTACATCTAGCACAGAGAGTGATAGGACAAGATTGCTGAGAGCACACGGAAGAGTACACATCTATTTTATTGGAGCTGCCCTGATGTCCAATCCCTTCTCTTCCTCTTAATCAGCAGTATTGCATTTACATTTAATCAGCAGTGTTTCATCGACATTTTGCAAAGGGCATTATTTCACATGTGAAATAAATGGTTAATAAATGATAATCGATGTACTGTAAATGTTATTATTAATTTCGCCCAGCCCTAAAATGAATAAGAATCTTAATGTTTTTGTGTTTTTTATGAGAATGTGGATCACTATTTGAGCAGTGCCAATAGTTTTAATGGTCCACATTTGATCATGTCATGCAGTGTTGTGAGTGGCGTTCACCACTTTGTTGATGTTCCTATTTACGGAGCCAGGGCTGTGTAGAAGTACTAGCTAATTTTTTTAAGCACACACAAAGAATGGTAACGGTTGACAAAAGGTATATTAGCTTACAATAGCTGACTACACCTTTAAGCGGAGGGTCTGGAGGGTCATCCCCTTGGGAATTGTTAGCACTTTCCTGCATTTTGGTGAATTTTAATGCACCAATTTGTGCCTTTTCTGAATCAGTTTATGGTAAGGATCTCAGCCATTCTGAATTGCTTTTAAATATTTATTGTAATGTCTCGTGATCCCTGTCCTGTGCTAGTCTGGTTATGATTTGTGTTTACCTTGTGTTTCAGGCCTGTTTCCCTGTCACTCCCTGCCCTGTGTGCCCAGTCCCGTTATTTCCGCTTATGTCTGGTTAATCACGTCTAATGTGTTGCACCTGTTCATCGTTGCTGTTATCCTATGGACTGTCTTGTCTTTGTGTATATAAACCCCAGTGTGTGCCTCAGTCTCTTGTGGGTCATTGTTAATGTATGTGTTTCTCCCTGTGTTCCTGCCTTTTTTAATAAACCTTGTTATAGTTTATGACTACGTGTCTCGTGTTTGGGTCCTCACCTCGCTGCAACGTGACATTTATTATCCTGTACATCAACTTTCCTTTACTTAATATTATTGCTTAATATTATTCCTGTTAATTTAACACACATAGGCATTATTTTACGCTAAAAGTAAATGTGTATGTGTAACGGTGGCCAGCAGGTAGCTGTGCGGTGTTAATCCTCACTCTCCGACACCTCATAGTACGCTCTGGGACCCAGGCCAGGAGCCATGGGTTTTTGGCCTGCCTTGTAGGAGCGTCCGCTCTCTGCGTGGGAGATTGGGGTTCGATTCCACCGAGGGGGACGGACAATCTCCGTCACACTGGTGCCGTGACCCGGATGAGAGTGAGGTTTAGGGGGGTGAGTGTATCGGTGGCCAGCAGGCAGCTGTGCGGTGTTAATCCTCATTCTCCGACACCTCATAGGATGCTCTGGCAACGCAGGCCAGGGCCCATGGGTTTTTGGCCTGCCTTGTAGGAGCGTCCGCTCTCTGCGTGGGAGATCGGGGTTCGAATTCCCGAGGGGGACGGACAATCTCCGTCACATATGCGGCAACTATAACTTAATGAATGTATACTGGTAGACCCATATACTGTTACCAAACAGTGATGACGAACATACGCGCGTGTACAGTTTTGAAGCAGAAGTACGATGAAGTCCAATGACTTGTCAAGCTATGCAAGAGCATTTACCACAAAATATCACATTTAAGTGCTTGCAGCCACATTGGCAATATGCCTAAAATATGCTGTTTGACATAGCATGCTAAAATAATTCTCTAACATGGTCAAATATTGACAGTTTTTAGCTAGGTAATGTAATTTTGCATATTGTTCACATCGTTTGTTTTCCTCCAGTGGACATCTTTACAATACATGTTATCAAAATATTTCACTTCGGCAGCTATACAAAGTTAGTTCTTGGTTGCCTACCTTGCTATTCATTTTGAGTCATAAGGATGATTGTAAAAGGTGTGACGTCGGCAGTAAATGGGTCTACGAACTTCTCATACACACAATAGTGCTCAGGATGTGTTGTTAACTTAAGCATTACTGTAGCAGTGATGCCCCGCTACAGTATATTGTGAATATAGTATAAAGGCATGTTAGGCTTTAATTAAACACTTTCCAAATATGAGGTTGCTTTATTACTTCATTGCCGAGCTTTTTACATTTCTAGACCCGACAATATAATATTTGTTACTATGCACACACAAAAGCAGCATTGCGGCTGTTATCAGTCAGTAAATGTATATTTTAAGGAGCAGAGTGCAGTACAAGCCACAGCAGCTGAAGACTTACTAATTAAAGGATTTTATAACAAAATATTATAATCAGCACAAGTTACTAGAATAATGAGAAACAAATTACTAAAATAAGGCCTAAATCCACACTTGACTCCACCCCTGGTTCTCCTAAAGCCGCACTATGTGTGAGAGAGAGAGTTTATTCTCTCAGCTGGGTAAGCCGGGTAGTGTTTTGTAAAGGCAGTATTAAAATCAAGGTAATTCAGTTAATATTATATGCTTGGCTTTGTCACAAAAACACACAAACTAGCCCATTCCTTTCTCTAAATAAAAGTTGAGCAAGGTATAATCCTTATGTTATTCAGAATTCTGTGTTTTGGTCTGTCAATCAATGTTCATGAAACTCATGTAAGATATATTCTTGTTGCAATCCTAACTAAGGATGTCAAAAATATATACTTTGGGAAGAACTTGTTTTAAGTACAGTCAACTACCTGGAAAGTCTAATAAGTTATATTACATGGGAACCTATTTCTCCCACTAGACTATATCTATGACATCTATGTGCATTAAAATATATATAATATATTATAATTATGTGCTGTATTGAGCCTATGGTGTCAATTGAGGCACATGGTGTTAATAATAAAAATCTATATTAGCCCTGCGAAGTAGCAAGTCAATTGTGAGAAGGGAAAGAAAGATGGCTATAAGAAAGCAATAAAAAAAAACAGAAGTACAGAGAACAAGGTCTTTCAAAACAGTTTTAAAAAAGAAAATAAATGTGGTAAAACAGATGGGAAGAGGCAAAAATGGCAAGCAAAGATGGATGGATCAAAATGGAAGGAGATGTTGAGAGTGGTAGGTAGACGTACAGTATGCACAAGCGATGACAGCCAGCTTTTAGCACTCAAAGCTCTTGCTGGTCTGGCCATCTTGTGACAAATCTGTTCCTCACATATCCTTCTGGGTGACAGTTTGGTGTTGGTTGCTATTTGGTGCCAGTTACAGATTGTTCAGTGATGGCGTGGCACTGAGATTCAAGGAGTCCTTCACCCCTGGAGCTCCCAATTTTATCTCCACACTCTGTCTGGAAAAGTTACTATCTTGCTAAATAGGCACATAACCTGTTTACAATAATAGCCTAAGTAAAAATGAATAGCCCAACATATGTTTTATATTTTTTTTCAATGGAACACATACAGTAGTGACCTAAAACAACAGTGGGTGGTCCACCAGAAATAGGCAGAAGTAAATAGTGCCCCAACTTGCGTATTAGCACTAGTACAAGTGCTAACACTGTTAGTGTTACTTTCCACTTATGATAGGGTACATGCAGCCATGTTACTACTTTTGTTTTGCCTTCTACCTTACCAATATTTTCATTGAGAATATAATTGAATTATATACCAGTGCATTTATTGCATATAGACTGTCTGGTTTCAGACAAAGCTGACTTGTGGGTATGTACCTACATCACAGATCGACCCCTTTCTCTACAACCATGTTACTATATAGTTATGTATACTGTGTGTGTGTGTGTGTGTGTGTGTGTGTGTATATATATATATATATATATATATATATATATAGTTGTATTTCAAACATGGCATATACAGATTCTGGGGCATTATAACACATTTGCATTCCTTTAACTAAGGAATCTCAAATGAAGTGAATGTAATATCTTTTAACAGCATTCTTACATTTTTGCACATTATGAATATATTGAGATATACTGTTGTGCTACTGGAACTAGAGGACTATGAACTATTCAAAGAGTGTACATGCGGAACATCAGTGGCCACAAAGAAACAAATGAAGGTTCAGAACAATGCATATACTAAAATTATAGACGCTCAAGACACTGCCCAGCATTAAGCACGTTCCTCTTTTGGTTCAAGGATGCATCCCCATTAAAAGTGATGATAAGTATATTAAACTTTCCAAAAGTTTTTTCAAACCATTCAGAACAATTCATTATATTAAGTAGGCTGTTTCACTATTTGTTTCAATGGTCCTCTTTTTGGGGACTTACATAAAGGTCCGTCTGGGATTTCAAAATCCCCAAAAATGTCAGGGATTTAACATTTCCTTTAATTTTGTACGTGCATTTTTGCATTTAACTATGGATCTCGCCTTCTTAAATGCCACAATTGATTTGACTGACTAATCTCGATTACGGACTGTGAGAGACAGCAATGCGCCAAGCCTGCCTGAAAACAACAGAAGAAGAATGGACTATTGGTTGATCATGTACTGTAGCAGGCAGCCAACACGCCTTTGTGAAAGGAGGGATGTTAGCATTAAACTAAAAGTGAATTAAAACATTTCAGTCTTCTCGTTTCAGTCGTCGGGATCCGTGGAAAGCCGAATGCGTCACATGCGCTGGCACGTAGCCTAGTGATAAGGTGCGATTTGGAAGCCCACATAAACTGCACTCCATGATAAATCGAATGTACTATTGTTATTATACACACTGCACTTGTTACAGCCTTGTTTACATAAAATGCTTTCTCTAATTCCAAGACAGCTCAGAAAAAGTCAAGTGCTATAAGGCATTAAGTGATTGTTAATGAAAGCACATCATTACGTCAAAATAGCACTGAAAGCACTAGAAGGCATACTGTAAGCTACTGTTTGTTTCAACTCATGCAATCAATCACGGTACTGTGAAACTGCCAAAAGTTGACAGAATCAGAAATAGGATTTGACTCAATCTTTGCAAATGATGTGCTATTTGTATTTTTAAACACTAGGCTATGTTTATGTAATAAAGGTGGAGTCAGTCAATCTGGAGAAAGATTGTTGATTTGAACGATCAAAACATAAACACCTTTCCCTTCAATGCCATAGGGTGCTCCCTCAGAAGCTCTGCTCCAGTTATTGAAATGCAATGCTAAGGCTAGTCTGCAGCACTTTGCAGGACAACTGGATATTTGCAGTGTGGAAACAACGTACGTTGAGTAGATATTTGCTGAATTTGACAAAAGTGTTTTCACTTACTTTAAACTTTGATAACATACCTTCCATCCACTATAGGTATCAGATGGGTACCTGTCAGCCCCGCTGTTATCCTGACCAAAATATAGTCACCCTTAAGACAATTAAAACATGTCTTGTGAGTTGGCTAATAATTTCCTCAGCATATTGTTCCCTCTCTTGTTTTGCAGTGTATCGATCTAGATCATTCAAACATGCACATACTGTACACACACTAGTACAGCTCCCCTTCAGGGTCACACTATGGGGGGTTTGTCCCAATTAGCACAGTCAAGGTGTTGGAGGAGACACACATGGCGTTTTATATAAAACATTTTCATCCACATTGCACAGCACATACATACTGAAACATTAGCAGATGGCTTCGTAAACTGTTTTAATGCTAAAGATTGCAATTAACAACTGTTAAAGCTGATAGGTTGGCAGTTCTAACTATGTTAAGCTGGTCACACATGGCAAGCGTTAGGGCACCACTGCATTAAATCTGGTACAGAATGGGCCACTTTGGTATTGGTAAGAGCCAACGTGTTTTCATCAAAATTACCAGGAGGCCAAATAACATACTTTCTTTCTACAGTTTCCATATAATGCACAATTAATGTACTATTTACTAATAAAAGTAATAGAGAACAGCAATGCTATGTTTTGTTAAATATGTTCTATTCAAATAGAAAATGTTGTGATGTATATGTGTTCATTTTCCATTAACAAGAAGTGCCACTTCACATACTGTAACAAAAGTTTAATGCTGCATATGTACGTTTATTTTGAAACACACAATCTTAAATTATTAGCAAATTTTTGACATTATAATAAAGTTAATCTGTATTATTAAATGTTTTAAGTTATTTGATCTACATAAATGATTGTATCAAGAACATAGTAATGTTTTCATGACAATTTGTCTGTGTTTATGTCTGCACTTTAATCCAGAGTGAGAGAAAAGTACCTACAGTCATTGACGCTACACTTATCTCCGAAAGCTTTACCATCTCTAATGCATATTTGTTCACTGTTTCACAACTGATGATTGCTTTTTTCTCGCACCGCTGTGATTACTGTCTAACTTGCTCAACATTGACAATATAGTATACACTATGTTTTATGCCACGTTTATGGAGAAGATTATGAAAATATTAGCTATGGAATGCAGTGGCGGCTCCTGGCAGATATGTCAGGGTGGGCAATTGTTTTCAAATCAGGTAGGTAAATTAAAAGTATCTAAGTAAATCATTCTAGAGAAAGGGAAATAACATCTCCTTTCAATGCCATACGGTGCTCTCTCAAGCTCTGCCCACCACACAATGAAAATGCATTGCAAAGGCTAGAATATTAGAGAGTATAACACTGCGGTTTTCATCTCAAAAGTAATCTGACAGCTATTAATTAGTATTAAAAAAGATATTAATTACTATAATTTGATATAAAAAGTTAAAAATATTCGATTTTTTTTTTCGCTTTAATAAGTCCGACTCACATATCATTTTATGCGTAATAATGCGTAGGTT
>JAODTR010049829.1:0-36862 GCA_025399935.1 Amblyopsis rosae
TATATATTTTTTTTTGTTTTTTTATTTTTTTGTGTTTTTATATATTTTTTTTTATTTATATATTTTTTTGGATTTTTTTGGATGTTTTTGCATGCAACATACCCCCCCCCCCCCCCGGCCACAAGCCGAAAAATACACACTGCCTGTTACATTTAGACCGACCAAACCGCCTTAAACCTTGTGGTCTTTGGAGATCTCTTGAATATGTCTGCCATGTGACTGGGTTCCTTCCATAGGTGGACATGCAGTGGGTCCAGGTGCTGGCTGAGGGCTGGGCAACCCCTCTGAATGGCTTCATGAGGGAAAGAGAGTATCTGCAGTGTCTCCACTTTGACTGTCTGCTGGATGGTAAGATGCCATTAAGGCTTGTTTTCTCAAATAAAAGCACACTGAAGACCTCAAATGATAAAATCATGTGCCGCGTCCCTGTGATTGACAAATGGAAATGGATGGAGCTGAGTGCTTGCACACTAATTCCCAGATGTGCCTATTATGGGAGCATCTGGTATTATCGTCCACTCTCATCATTGTAATGGTCTCCTACTAAAACGGGCTGTTGAAGGTTCTAGAATAACGTCCAGTTTTATTTTGTATCCAGTGCATGGCTCTGACACGCTCTCACTCTGAGCCTGCTGACTGAGTGGCACAGCCCAGTCAAGCAGGATAAAAAAACATTTGAATAGTGGTAGTTGGGGAGAGATCGTCTAGCAAATAATTTATAGTATATTCTATTTCCACTTATTCTAATGTAATTTCAGATTTGTCCTGTCAGTGATTCAGTCATATTGAAGTTTCACGCATTGCTATATCGGTATACTTCCAATGAAATTGGAGTTAAAAGGGCTCAGAAGAGTGAGTGATACCATCACACCGTTTTATCACAGTCTATTATACATAACAACAAAGCATGATGGTTATTATAGCATATAGGATGCAGCAGATGCTGTCTTTCTCTCCTGTATAATTAGAAGTGTGTGTAGTGTGTTCGTGTGCTTGTTAGTCAAACCCAGGGGTGTTTCAGTAAGGCCTTTATACTGTTCTAAAATACATTAACTATGTGCGCAGCTTGTCTTCGTCTTAATCCAAAACCTGAATTTGTGGAACTGTGCAATCGGAGCAATTTCACATGCATTGTTTGAAATTCCAAGAAAGAGTCAATTTGCTTTTATTACCCATATGACCACTGACCTATCAGCTGTGTGGTGCGGTGCCAGACCTCTTTAAATACACAGAAAAAAGCTTAACATATTTCAGCTTGTGACTTGGTCTGCATTTCACCATGCTTACTTCCTGTGAGAAAGAGAGTGAAACCCAGGTTTTACTTGGGATCTAATCTCCTCTTCCCAGAATGTTAGCAAGCAAGTTTGGCCTGGAAGGGACGTAGGCAGAAATATGTTGACGTGAAATCTCCTTACTTGGATTTCCTCTGTTTGTCCTAGAGGAGATGAATCTGAGCAGAGGAAAAGGAAGAAGCATCCGTATTGATTGACACCACAAACCTTCATTTGTCCATTCCCACTTCCTTCTTGGTATTTCACTATGAAATGGTGATATCACAAGGAGGGATTGATTAAGCACACCACAACAATAAGTTAATAATAGCCTCCATTGAGGCTCCGCAGCAGAAACCATTTCAGAACTTTCCATGTTTTTGTTAATCAAACAAAAATACGCAGCCAACAACAAGCAGACATTCAATAGGAAGCTTGTGTCTCTCCAGCTCTGTGGACCTTTGTGTTTGTGTGTGTGTGTGATTGATTGGAACCAGCTGTGTGTGGTAGAGAGAGACTGCTCTCATCTCATCCCACCTTTAATAGCATGTGATGTGATGGGAGGGAGAAGGGTGGCGGCCACAAAGGCTCCCATCCTAAAACAAGACATTGTCTCAACATGCAGCATGCGGTTCTGCCAAACGTAGGAGGCGATTCTCACCGCATGCATTCTCAGCTGGTGTTTGATAGGCTAGTGTAGCTATGCAGTGCTGGGCGTGCAGGGGTATATACAATGATATAACATTTTATTTTGGGCCAGAAAGATTGTCCGTGTTTGTTATTTGAGCTGTTTTTCTGGTATAGTCTAAACTCGACCGTGTTTTGCAATGACGTTCAGCTGTTTGTCCAACGTAATCTCCTATAATGACATAAAGTGGTTGACTTGAGTTTAACATCTGCCAGGGGCCTCAGAGGAACGGGCGAATCCACTGGCTACGCTTGAGTAGCCGCCTGATTCGGACTGAACCGCCCCAGTGTTTGTGTCCCCCTCCACCTCAATGTACGAATAGCCACCAGATGTAGTAGCCAGTCACCATCAGTGTCTGAGCCCTGCGCCTGGCTGCTGTCCCAGGTGGCGTCATCAACCTGTCCATCCCCGTGGTGCTGCCCGTGTCCAGCGGCGACAAGGAGCGGCTGGACAGCGCGACGGCTGTGGCCCTGGTCTACCAAGGCAGGCGGGTGGCCATCCTGCGCAACCCCGAGTTCTATGAACACCGCAAAGAGGAGCGCTGTGCACGCCAGTGGGGCACCACCTGCAAGGACCACCCTTATATCAAGGTGGGTCCCTTTCCTGGTCAGGAAGCTAGTCACCAACACCTCCATGTGAAATGGTCCCTATTGTATTGAAGCGGTGTTTGTTTGTCGGTCCCCCGAGAGAGTGATTCAACGATAAACGCAATGGGGAAAATGTAATACAGTAAGAAATTCCATTAAAATATAAGAAATACCATAAATAATAATTATTTGTAAATGTTGACACTCTTTCACGACCACCCTTATAATCATGGCGTGACCTCTCTGGGTCTTGGCCCACAGTCTGAGAACTGTGGTGAGTGTTAGATCAGTAGATATCAAGCAATAAAGTCGGCCCTAAGGATGAACACCATATGGTTTTCGCAGAATTTCCCTTGTGAAAGCAACCCACCGCTCTGAATTTAACAGTTAACATTTTTGGTTTGAAACGTACTAGCCCGTTGAATAGCACATCATGCAACAACTCTTTTATATAACGGTCTGATTTCAGTGACTGTTGCTTTAAAATAAGTCACTGCCCACCCCGCCCCGACTTCCACGTAGCTGTGTTGACGTGAGGCTTCGATTGCTTTACTGCTAGTACCGGTGCAGGCTACTCAAACGCGGTTTGAACATAGTTTTATGGGGTTTGGACCACATACAGTTTAACTTTAGCAGTGTTTTCAAGGTGTTAACATTGTGCATGAATTCCACCTCGCTGACCTGACTACAGTAAAGGATACAGGCGGCAGAATGTAGTTCATTGTTGTTTGTGTCAACAACGCAGCAGCTTGGTCAAACAGCCCTGTGTAGGAACGGTGTTACGTTTTGATAGCCAGCCATGTATCTACTAAGCACATTATTTCATCAATGAAGGTTTGTGTGTGTGTGTGCGTGCGCGTGTGTGCGCGTGTGTGTGTGCGTGCGTGCATGCAACATCACAGCCATGTACCCATAAGCACGTATTCATTAATGAATGAAGGGTTGCATAGCACGAAACCGCAGCTGTTCTTGCCGCTACAGGGCTATGATAGATCGGTTGCTAGCAACAACACAATGATGGGCTATTCGGTTAAACAAGAAACGTCAAACTAAATAGACATATTCTATCTTTGTTATTATCATGGATGTAACATTAAATGTTTTGTATGATATGACTGATCGCTGACCCAGATAAAAGCATTATTACTCACGGTACCAAAAACGGCAATCCGTTTCCAGCAGAGGATACAATTTCGGTATTACACAAGAGTGCATCATACCGAAGTAAATCAGTGTGTTGAAGTAAATAAACACAACATTATTTAAGCAGCCTATTTCTAATCCGTTTACGGTTTCTGAACAATAGCCTATGTTAATGTAATGTAGTTATTGATGTGCACATCAACCTTAATATATCTGTCCTGCAGACTCAACTTGTTTATGCTATGGTAGCCTGCAGTTACTGTATCAAAAAATAGATTTACAGATCTGGTCATCTGCAAATGTTGTACATTAAACTTTTACTTACGTAGCCTACCTATTGGCGATCAACATCAGTTCCTTGCCTTGCATATTTTGCTGATACTATGTAGCTGGCCATATCCTCATAGGGGCAATTGTGTGCAGTAAGCTACGCAACATATGCACGTTTCTCTCATTCGCCTGCTTCCCCGCCCCGCTTCCATTTTTTGCCAATACAGACCAGGAAGCTAACAGTCCACTTTGAAAAGCTTACTACTTCTACATGTCACATCGACATTGCTAATTCCAAAACCAATTAGAAATACTTGGTTTTCATGGAATGGGTCATTTAACCTGTTATGTTAAGTAACCTACTACATGTTACCTAAAGTAAGGCTATTATTTTCTCGATATGTTTATACAATTCCAGAGATTTTATTTTGAATTTGATTGATACGTAAACTATCCCCAGAATAGCCTAGAGCTGAAAAACCTGTATGAGCCGACAAGTGAAAGACATAACTGTAGTTTAATCATTTAATGGATCGAACATTTCAGTCTAGTATATTGTCATCTAGGCTATCGCTTTGTCATGCTCATTTTGTTGAAGTTGCAGTTAGAGAAAACGTCTTGTGCTCATCTCAGTGGCGGTTAGGGTCCGTGATCAAACCTATGTGGCTTGCTGTCTAAATAATGTCGAATTAAACTCTTCCGACTGCTCACGCATGAAGACACCCACCAGAGTTCCATCGAGAGCTACGGCGGCCGCTGAAAATCCCTGACTGCAGATGCTGTTTAACCTACTATTGGCTGGTTAGCGATTTGTTTTGTGAAAGTTGTTAATGCAACTTTTCTTTAGCCGGGGTTACCACTAGGGGCGGGGGAAAAAATCGATACTGCATAGTATCGATTTTACTTTGAGTGGGAACCCTGATAGAGGGAATTTCAGTTTGTTTCCATGTGAAATGTAGGCTGTAAAGACCTTTGAGACTGTGATTAAGGGCTGTATAAATAAAATTTTGTTGAATTTACACGGTGCATTATAAACTCATCAAAAATCTACTGGAGTGAATATCAAATCACATCTCAAATTTGGGACCGTCCCAATTGGGTTTTTACTGGCCACTTGTCGAGCCCTGCACTACAAGGCAGGTAGACCCTAGACGTCTCTCTCACAGGATAAGAATGGTAGACTGTTACTGCCCAGGCCACTTCTCAGTACCCCTCTTGTTTGTTGTGTTTGATTTGGGTGTTATAGTGGAGCTCCTGCACACCCTCCACAAATGCACTGGGACACACAGCCCGCCATGGACCACATCGGGGTTGGGAATTCCTGCCAGCCTCTACATCTTTGCCTTCCAGTTAGCCCTTTTCCAAATATGCCCCGAAATAGTTTCCATCTGTCTCATATCAACCCTTGAGGGGCTCAGGTAGACTTGATGGCGAGTTAGGGTTCTGGAATGATCCCGCCTGTGCCGCTGGAAAAGCAGCATCACTCCATAGACCACAATGGGACCGTGGTGTCATGCAACCTGGCAGATGACTTGCTTCTGGATACGCTGTATTATTTTGAAAGCCTGTCTGCATGGACAGACAGGCAGGACAGCCCTGCTCTTAAAACTCTCTAATGCAGAATGCTATTGTTGTAACGGATTAGTGCAGTTGGCTTCATCCGTTTATTGGCAGGACTACAAAAGGAAAGGAATAGTCACCTTTATGGCAGCTGGAGATTTAACACCCTGGCTTTAGGTTTGAACCCCACGGCGCATTGTAAAGCCCCTTGCTGCTAAAAACACGTTGCCTGAGTGAGAAATAAATATGATCATCGGCAATTAGCGTAGGTTCGATATTCTGTATCTCACGATTCCAATTTGGCCTTGGAAGAAAATGAATTGTGTGCATTATTTCTCAGCATAAACAACCCCACCTGATCCTTGTCTCGGTTTTGAGGCGTTTGTGTGCGTGACGGTGTGCACAGCTTGCTGTGATTAGGGTGCCACTCATTAATGGGTGTGTGTCTGTGTACGTCGAGTGTGTTGAACTCCTCGCGCTGGAGCCCTTCTGTCAGCACAGTGCACCGCCGGCTGCTGTGGCTCCTTGCCACGCCTCTCTCCAGACAGAAACGACCTGCTCCATATTAAATGTGGCTTATCCACCGTTTCCTGTTTACCCATCTGTCAGTCGGGAGACAGGAGCCCCCTTTGTCAGGAACTGTTTATTTAGAAAGGTTCCTGCAATATGTAAAGTCACGAGCCGTGTGTAATCGTTAAACGTGGCACACGTGTCGTTTTCAGGCCAAGTGTGGCGGGTCTATCCTTTTCAAAGTCACGTCGTTCAAACGAGGCAAGCGGATTCTGTAATGCTTGTGCTGTGGAGCTCCGCGCAACGTGCAGAGCTCAGGTTAGATCAAGTGAGTCGCACCATTACACTGAATAGCAGATCTAACTTATGAGGTACATTAGCCAAGTAAGTATTGATCACATAAAGGATGCAGATTCTCCACCACCTCTGAAATTGATAGTCTGATCCTCAGGGTTAAATTATGCAGACAAACCTCCTATCAGTCTTGGCACAAGCATTAAAAGGTTTTATGAGGATTTTTATAAGCTTGTGAAGTTAAGCGGTTTATGAGTGCAATCAGTCAAATGCATATCATTAAAATGGCTCTTGTATTATAATACAAATTAACTGAGTTTCACGTGTGAGAGCTCTTTGGATTCTTCCCAATTCAGTACTGGTGTACTTCCTTTTAGCGCTGTCCCTGTAGAGGATTGTCATTCTGTATCACATTAACATTGAGCAGGCCAGTGTTGTCAGTAATTTTAGCTAAGGCCTCATACATGCCATGAGAGGCAGGCAAAAGTTCTAGCCTGAAACAATAGCAGCCTTTGCATGGCTCCTGAGCACTTTGGCGACATTTGAATAATCTTGTAAAGGGGAAAATTCTCTTCACTGCGGTCATGAGCTCATCATTGGGTTTTATTGTGGAATACAATCATATTTTGTCTTAGTGCTATGCTGTTAGAAAGCAAACACATGTGGTGAGATGTGTGAGGGGCTCTCACTGGAGTCCCAGTTTGTAAGCATTTCATCATGGTGTTGACTGTTTAAAGACAAAGAGCACACACTCTGATTTATCACAGTGCATCCTTCATTGCAACTGTGCACACTGTAGCAGAGGCCGTCAAATAACATCAGTCATGTTGTAAGCATTGTGGGGCGTGCTCACATGTAGCGTAAACCAAATCCTCGTGATTGCAGATGGTTATGGAGAGCGGTGATTGGCTGGTTGGCGGAGACCTGCAGGTTCTAGACCGCATCTACTGGAACGACGGCCTGGACCACTACCGGCTTACCCCCACCGAGCTCAAACAGAAGTTCAAAGAAATTAATGCTGGTGAGGATGTTACGGGCCTTTACGGCAACCTGTACAATATTTCCAATACGTTTTATTTGTTTTTTCTTACAAAAAAACGACATACATTTTATAAAGCTAACTCATTTCAAAACACATCCTTGAATTTGTCTGAGCAGTGAAATAAACGTGTATTTACCTAAACAGGGTTTGAGGCCGTAAAAAACTAGTACTTCTCAGCTGCGTCTCATTTTTCCTGTCGTTACCACACTGCCTCCTCAAGCTAGGCTAACCTCCCCCCACCCCGCCCCTCCCTCCACACAGATGCAATCTTCGCGTTTCAGCTGCGCAACCCGGTGCACAACGGCCACGCCCTCCTGATGCAGGACACCCACAAGCGGCTGGTGGCGCGGGGCTACCGCCGGCCCGTGCTGCTGCTGCACCCGCTGGGCGGCTGGACCAAGGACGACGACGTGCCCCTGAGCTGGCGCATGAGGCAGCACACCGCCGTGCTGGACGAGGGCGTGCTCAACCCCGACTCCACCATCGTGGCCATCTTCCCCTCGCCCATGATGTACGCAGGGCCCACCGAGGTATTGCCATTCTTTTTCTTTTAAAGGTGGAGCCAGCGGTGCTGGGGAAAGGTTGTTGATGTGAGCTGCCTTTCAGTGCCATAGGGAGGGCTCCCTCGCATGGCTCCGCCCCCCTATGGCATAACATGGTCTGGTGGAACAAACAGAGCAGCAGCTCTGCACACTATCAGAAAGCAAAGGGTTTCTAAAAGGCACACCCACAACAGAGGAGAATTGGCCGCCGTAAATCACGTCTCCATGAGTGGGATTTACCTCACCATAAACGAGTGATTTGGTAAATGTGCCAGGGGGGAGTAGAGTCACTGCCGTTATAAAGGGGCTGTCCTCTTTTTCGACTTTTTCTACGTGTTTTTTTTATTTTTTTTTGTATTTCCATTACAACCGGGCTTCCCACTTGAAGGTGTGTCTTTAACTGATGTCAATCACTTGTTTTGTATCCACACCACACATGAGCCTCTCTTTATGCCCGAGCACCGCAATCCTGGGAGTCCTCCGTCTTTTAATCATTCACGTATGATGATGGGAAGGTTTTGGTGATAAATATTGAGAGCAGACAGAGCGCTGGTAGGTATTATGCAAGCGGCTCCTATCCCTGTGTAATTCTAAACAGGACGGTTTGACGGCGTGATTTTCGTCCTAGACGTAACATTGTAGCCCTGATGCCAGGTGGCTGTTTGGAAAACACAGTTGTCCACCACTCAAATGGCCGTTTATTTATAAACCAACCGCTTCGGCAGCCAGGAGCAGCAAGTATCCTGCAAGTTGAGCAAGTTGTTTCTTAGCTGTAAGAAACTGTAGCCCTTCTTTGTAATTATGTATTGAATGAACAATTGTTGGTGATGAAAAACAGAAATGACGCCTTCAATGGAATTGAAGATTGATTTCAGAGAGGGCCGGCTGTAAGAGCATGGCCCTTCTAAACTTATTTTAATCTACGAAATCACCCTCAGGGTCCATTGCCTGGCGTTCTACATCGAAAACAATATCACTTTCAAAAAGTATATTATTTAGAAATAACATTTACATTTTGATCAAATTTGATGGAAAACAGCATTTCCTCTTAGAGAATATTTTGTGGATGTGTGCACTGTATATCCGTTCAAATGTTTTTGGTTCAGTTATTTGTTATAAAGGAGAGGTCAGGCCATCCTGAAAGGAACTAAATCAGGACTGCCAGGTGTGGGTACGGCTAGCGTATGTGGAAAACGAGGAAACCATCTTCTTATGTTATCTAAATTATGTAAACCAACCAAACTATTAACCTGAATTAAGCTAATTCAATCATATTTACTGTTAGAATTAAAAAAGAAAAAGAAAACACAGTACAAAACAGTAAAGATTAACTAACAAAACAAGGTACACATCCAAATGACCCCAACACTTACTGTTCTTCTACACAGCCCTGGCTCTGTAAATAGGAACCTTAACAAAGTGGTGAACACCCCTCTTATCAACAAAGCCGTAGCACTAAGCTTTGCTTCACAATACATTTCAATGTGTGAAACGGCGCTGCGGAGCGATACTATTTTGATTTGAGCTCGTAGTTGGCAAGAATGACTGACCCTGCCTTTAAGTGGGCTGGTCACTAATGGCATTTTATTGTGGAGGCTGATGTAAGCAGCACCCAGACAGATAAATCGACCATGCATGGCCTGAAACTAAGTAAACGTATCCCCAAAAGAGTTTGCTGCAGAAATACTGTTGTAGCCTGTGATTAATGTAATATACTCTGAATACTCATTAACACCCCCAGAGATAAATAATGGGCAATATTATGGTGAAATCCATGGACCTCCCCATTGACTTGCAAGGCACGCTGGGTTGTTCTGGTCTGCATTAAGGTTAAAAAGTACCCCCTTCCCCCCCAAAAGAAAAGGGGGGAAAAAAGGCAATGTGGAAGTGGCATCTGCTACACCCTCTCTGTTTTCAATCTCTCGGAGTAAACCATTTTTTTTTTCTCCCTTCAAGTCTTTCCTGTTGTGTAAGTCGTCAGTGTGTTCCCCCAACAGGTGCAGTGGCACTGCAGAGCTCGGATGGTTGCCGGGGCCAACTTTTACATTGTGGGCCGTGACCCAGCCGGCATGCCCCACCCGGACACAGGGAAGGACCTGTATGAGCCCACTCACGGGGCCAAGGTTCTCACCATGGCCCCAGGACTCATCACCCTGGAGATCGTGCCCTTCAAGGTTGCTGCTTACAACAAGGTCAAGAAGGCCATGGACTTCTATGACCCCAAGAAGTAAGTATGTCATTTGTCGTGGTATTGTCACATATAGACGGGTTTCATATGATGGTCCTGTGGTATCAGCAGAGTGCCTCGCTGTAATCACGTTGTAATCCATATCTACAGTATGCGGTCAGTATTGCATTTAAGATATATGTCAGCAGCATGTTGACATTTGCCAAAGTTATTTCTACAAAATAATTATTAAGTCTGGTGAAAGTCTAGGATGGCTCATTATCTCATTACTTACTATATTTACTATACTTTCCTAGATTGAAATGCCTAGCCAAGAAAAACATGAAAAGTTTTGCTTTCATATAGACTTACAACGTTCTGTGGCTCCTAGGAGCTTTGAAGTTTTGCAAAGATTGCAGACAACTGCCATTAATTAAAGTGTGTATACAGACCGTGGATGTGATGACTAACAAAAATCATGCAATCGCATTGCCTCTCCAGATTGAATGCCGCCTCTGCAATCACGTTATACAACTGAAGGCATTTTTGGCTATGAATTATTTGACTGAATGTGGCTGGACTAATCAAAAGATTTGCTTTGTTTTCCGTGATGTGTGCTTATTGACTCAATTGCGTTTAGAAATTCCACTACTTGTGTGAAAATAGGAGGCGACCACAGCTTATGCTTGTGCATTAAATAGTACGCACATAGTTTCACTAGGCCAATAAAAGTAAAGGGGTAATGTAAAATTGAGTGTCAATGTATTATTGAAAGTATATTAAAACCTCTGTTTTGGGCAAGGTGTTTCCACATGTAATGTAAACATGCATATTACCTAATTGGAATTCGTTTTCCCCCATCTAAATGTCATAAAGGCCACTGTTTTAATAACTGCTTTGGAAACACGCAATTAGACAAAGCGCATTTCACCTACAGTGTCTGTCTTGTACGTGTTTCTTCCATCCCTCTCGGCCTATGCAGCCACACACCAAAACGTAGCCAAGTCAGCTTATTCCACGTATGCAACTCTGCTAGAACATGTGCCATTATAATGTCCTGGGCGAAGCTCTGAATGGTAGTTCCCAGTGGTCTCAGGGTAGTCTGTATATCGCACTGCATTGATCATGCAGTATTAACAATATGTTACATGGAACAAGCAAAAGCTTTTCATTTTAAATGTTTTTTAATGTGTTAATGTGTTTTTTTCCTTTTCCCATTGCACTATACTATGTAAAAGCTCTTCCAGTGCTGAGCCGCTCTGTAGTGAGCAGCAGATCCAGGTGCAGCGTGCAATGGGCTAAAGATGCATTGAGATCTCAGACCACACCTGATGTGCCTTCAGAATTGGCGAACGTTTGCATAACATATTTGAACAGTTTTCCGTTTGCTTTGTGTTCGACGCCAACAAAAGTAATTCTGACGCAAGTAGTGTTCACATGGAGTGAGCAAACCAATTACAACACTGTTTTTAACAGTTACTAACTTAATAATTTTACACTCATTTTGAGTTATACTAACTGTCAACAACGATCTCTTTTGGTCGCAACGTCTGTTTCCCGTGAACAACATTTCTGTAATAAATTTGCTGTCATTGTTATTATTATGCTTTGTTAGAACAAAAAGCTAAAACGTTTTTGATACTATTTAAGCGATGGCAAATTCACATATGGTAGTGTAGCAGGTCTTCTGCAAAAATAGCTTCCAGCTGACAACGGCGATACATAGGACATATATTATGTGCTGCATATATTTTATGTAGAAACGCAAAATTGCGCGAAGCAAGCTCAAAAGTAAGATGTAATCTGAAGTTAAAATAACGAACCGTTATTTGTTTATGGTGCTTTGCAGTATTCATAAAGTGTTGCATTAGCCACCGCCCTCTGCTGGGCTGTCCAGGCTATTGTACTATGCCAGTATTAACCACGGCATGTATGAACAGGCACAACAAGAGGTAAATGTCCCTGGATGGAGCTGCATGTCTGAATAGAGTAGAGAAAAGCACTAGCTGTGCCTGCACGGTCATGCAGATCATTTACCACTAACTGTGTGAAAATGGCTATAATACTGTATAACCAGTAGTAGCTTATTCTCTCCACCTGAGATTTTTTTTGTTTTGGATAGAATGTGTTTTATTAGGTCAGGCTCCAGGAGATGACATGTTGACTTACACATTTCACAAGTGAACATAAGTGAAGCGTTTATATTTTACTTTTGTTAGACACGGGCTGCTATTTATCAAGTGCTTCAAAGGAGGAGAACTGATCAGGAAGCTGTTTTGAACAACTGCATGACTGTTTCAATAACTGTCAATCTAAATAATCCATAAAAGAAAAGCTGTGTGACAGACCATAAGCGGAAATGAGCGCTAAACCAACAGGCATTGAAAGGGTCTATTATCACTACTTAGATTCCCTTTGTTTCCTTTACTAGATCAGCTCGCTACCAAACCATATATGCACCCTAACCACCTCCTGAGTCTGAACAATGCACTCACACAAAGGAGTTGTTCATGTTTTGGAGAACAATGTAAAAATAACTTCAGAAGGAGGCCCTTCTGAACAGTTGGGCTTTGTTTTAGAATGAATTCTTACCCAAAGTGCTGTTATAGGTCTTTTGGGACTGACTTTTTATTAACATGTCAGGTAGAGGCAAATGCTAGCAAGAGAGCAGAGGGAATTTCAAAGGGTTTGCTTGGCGCCTTTCAAAATGTAAGGCATTTAATTATATATTTTCTCTTACTTTGCACTTTCAATGACCCTTGCTAATGTTGCTAACAATCAACTTTCAACCATAATGCTCTAACTACTACTGATACTACTAACCCCTCAAAGAAAGTATAATAACTCAAATCATAACAATGTTTCTTACTTGACGTTGTATGAAATGTTCTCACTTTCCTAGCTCTCCTTTACCTTGTGCTTTTTAAAAACTGCTAGCTCTTCCCTGATCAAGTTTCACACTTGAGTGTGCTTACGTGTAAATCTCCAAAAATGTCAGTCTCTTATTGACGGGAATACTTGAGAATAATGGTTTTCTTTGGGAAGACATTATTGTATTCAGAAGTGGTCAGTTTGCAGTTACTTTATGCAGAATAGGCAGATGTTGGCAGTGTTAGGTAGAAAATAGAAGCCAACCCTATCTGACAATCTAAGAACCCTTTCAGTTGAAAAGCTGTTGATCCAGTAGGCTTCCTTTGTTAATTTAATAATAGAAACATATGTTGTCAGCTTTTTAAACTTATTTTTCTCAGTAGATTTCAGATAATGGCAATAGGTCTAAAGTTGCAATGGCACATTGAATTAGAAGGGTTTCCCCCCTTTTTTTATTTTTATAAAGCTACGTTAATAAACCAAGCATTACTTTGAAACATACTTTGGTGGATTTGTAATAACTCTGAAATTAACTGTCCTGCCGATACTATTTTAAATGTGAAGTGCTTATACAGCCACTTGACTGTCTAAGGAACCAATGATGAGCTTTTTATTTTTGTGATCTGTCGCCATACGTACAATTTGTCTAAACCGCCATTCTTGTAGTGATCAACCACATGATGGCAAACCACAATTGACACATTTTATTATTGGAAAGATGGTTCATTGTGCGAGATTCTACCATAATGTAATGAGTAGAAACTACAAATAATTTAATTTAATACTGGTTTATTAGAATTTTTGAATTTTTTGCTTGAAACTTGCTTTTATCATAGTGAATAGTGTAACAGTTTCCATTTAAAACACATTTTATAGTAGTTCTATAGTTGAAAATAGGGCTTTACAAGCAGAATGCCATGTATGTAATGCGTGTATGCATACTATGTACACACTAATAATTACTGATGTGCAGAAACGAGCATTCACAGGGTAGGATGGGTTCTATTTGGGATATGCATTGATTTTACATAATCATAAAACTATTCATATATCAATACATTTTTATCCAGACCCCCAGTTAGAATACAATAAGTGGAATTCCTAATCGCTCAAAACATCTCTCTCTTAACTTTAGCCATCAAGACTATGACTTCATCTCGGGCACACGCATGCGTAAAATGGCTCAGGAGGGACAGAACCCTCCGGAAGGCTTCATGGCACCGAAGGCCTGGAATGTGCTCAAAGAATACTACAAGTCACTGGAGGCATAGGCTTGAGTCTGGCATGTGACAAACCAGGGACATAGTCGAATGGTTGGAACGATGAATGTGGGGACCACTTGACTACTGTCTACAGCCATGCTCTGGCTATTCTCCATGTGTCACTTTTAAATGTTCACTCCACTCTCAATCACCGTGATCTGGTCTGTTAATAGTCCTGTTACACTGTCTTTTACATGTATTTACTTTATTTAACTAAATGTTATTTTTCAGGCCCAGGTTTAACATTGCGTGAAACGTCAATGCATCAATGATAACTTAAAAAGGAGTAAGGTGAAATCCCTATACTATCTCTCTAACATGAATTTAAGAAAATTGTAATTGTGTAAAGATTTCTAGGCTCTCAAAATGTAAATACTGTTGACCGGTATTTAAAGGGGAGAGAAATGTGTATTAGCCACAATAAAACACCATGTAACTGACTACAGATATGTAAATGTTCCACCAAAAGCTAAGCAAGCAAATGCTCTATTGTGTCAGTAACGTTGTCCAAAATGTGATTTCCTCTAGTGTCAAGAGAAAAGTCTGTGTGCCTTGGTTTAATTCATAATAAGGAAGTAAATGTGCATGTGTCTTGTTTGAATTTGAACGTACGTCTGCTTCTCGTCTGTTTATAACATTGACGTGGTCCAGTAGTCCAGAAAAACATCCGCAAAACAGATGAGCCATGAAAATGAACTGAGATGTTATTAGGATATGCAATCCTAACCTTCCTAGTCCTTAGGGATACTTCACATATTATACTGTAGTGATAAATATACATTTTGTCTTGGTTTTCAGTTATCTTTTAATCCTGTAGTCCTTGTACGGGGTTTTATTTTTTATTTATTTTATTTATAACCCCTACAGTATTTTCTTGAGTCATGTTTATGCTGCTATAGGTCATTAACATCTCCATTTGTGGTAATTTCATAGTTTTTGTAATAGATTTCAGGTTTTATTGGTTGATTCATTTTGCTCTAAACCATTTTGCTCTAAACCGTTGTCCGTTGACCGGCTGGCATCACTGTCCAATAAACCATTTATAGCAAATCAAATCATGAAGGTGTATTTATTTTGTCTTAGTTCAAGTGATTTGCAAACATGATTCAGGGTTAACAAACATCTCTAAAAAATAATGTATTATATAAATACTTGAATAACACAGCACAGACAACCCAGGTTGCAATGAATGAGCTGTCTCTGAATTTAAGATCAACTTCTGATCCCATTGTAACACATAAAAGTTTATCCCCATCCATCTCCCAACAGTTAGTTTAGAGTGTATTCTGTCATGTGTATGAACACCTCTGCACACACGCGCCATAATTCCACTTCTAAGAATCGCTGGGTCCTCCCTAGAGAGTCTGTGATCTTCCACTGTACAGGTTTGTAGCACCTACGTTCGTAGATTGAATGAGACAGATCATCCACAGACTCCAATCAGATCTGCTACAGCTGGCTCCCAGATGCAGTAGTGTATTTAGTGGCACACACCAGGGTTAATCCAGACCTAAAATAATGCCCTATATGTTTCACCTTATGCAACTAAGATGTAATGAAGAGACCTGCCTGCAAGCAGCAGTTTTTCTAGCTTTCCAACCAGATCTATATAGTTAAATTCAAATTATCTAAGATCAAACGATAATTGCGCTTAGACCTCAGCACAACTTCAAAAGAAGAGCTGTTTTCGTAAAGCGCAGGCTGGAATGCTGTTAGGCAAATCTTGTCATCCTTTTACAGAAATTCAGAGTTATTATTGTGGCTTTATGCAACCATAACATAATCCCATTAACACTTCACGTGATGGTGTTACGCATCACACACACAATGGATTTGACTCTTCACTTTATTTCCAGATTGCTCCTTCCATTATTACAGTAGATGTTTCTTTAAAATTTCATCAATCTGTTAATGTACTATTAGACATGACACATTACAGGAAACAAAACTCAGCCCTATGTAAACTAATTGGGATTGTCTGCTGTTTGCAACCTTATTTCTGTAAAATGATTAATAGTATTATTTACAACAATGACAGTTTGTAATTTAGTTATGCAGCTTTGACACTGCATACTTTTAAACTATTATGGAATCATCAATTCATGAGCCATAGTACATGCAGTGACATCATTCGCTTTCTAATTCCCTTGTGACCAAAAGGTTCAGCTCTTACACTGACTCCAGCTGTCATTATCTCCAATTTCCCTCCATCTGTCTTGAGTTCTATTCAAAGTCAGTTGTGATAGAAACATGCTCCTCTCCTTGCAGAATGCAATACAACTTGGTGAAGCTCCGTCGAATTAAAGCAAAACAAAAAGCTGAGGTGTCTGTAATGGGGCTGGGTGCTGTTTCTGGGACCAAGTCACTTCTAGAGGGCTATGTAATTGCTAATCACCAGTAACAGTGGGTTTGTTTGATCATCTGGGCCCTTCATCAATGTGATGACAGTGGTAAAATCTGGCTTAGATGTCCCATAGGCTAAAGTAAAAGCCCACCTAGGTGGTGATTATAGAGGAGGCTTTGACAAGGGGGTATCATCATACGCTGTGCTCTTCATTGGGTTACCATTTGTACCTTGAGGACAGGCCCATGTTGATCCACGAAGACACTGATCCATAAAGACACAAAGAATGTGCATCCTACCATCAACCACTGATTACGCTGTGGCATTTAGTCTTGGGGAATTGCACAACACGGTGCCACCAAAACCTGTATTAGCTCTGGGGAGCAACTGACAGCATGGCATAGGGACAGAAGAGTCAAAGAAATGAAAGACATTTGAGTGACACAGCATAGAGTATTTTTAATACGTTTGTCGGTGGGGGACATGCAAACATATGGGTATGATGTTGGCCGAAAGGCCATATCACTGCTGTGTCACGTTCAGATACGCTCGTTTGATTTATGGGGCGCACAGGACCCTCATTACACCAAGAGTACTGTGTCCTGATGAGTCCCGTAGCTTTACGGTTGCCTTGTCATCACACCATATCAGAGCGATTCTGGACGGCCTGGGGATCATTATCTCAGGAGCCCGAGGCTCAATATGAAGAGATCGTACATCAAATGATGCTCTCCGTGCACTTCAAAGGAACGCATCTGTTTCGCGACAGAGGCGGACTCGGGCGAAAAGGAATTCTTAGCTCTTGTACCACACATAAACCATCAGACACAAAGGCTGGGCCTTGAGCCCATCACACCCTCCGTAGCTAGAGTCCAACCTGCCTGTTGAAGTGTGTGTGTGGGGTGGGGGGGGGGGGTAAATAGGAAACGCCTATCCGCCATCTGGCTCAAGAAGCAAAAGCTGATGTTGACATCAGCTATGACTTCGTTAAACTTCTGAAAACAAGATGAAAATCAAATGGAAAACCTTATCTTTTTTTTAAATACTAAAATCACATGTTGCTCATTTGGCCCTAAGCATAGATCCAATCTGATGGAAATGTATTATGCATGCATCTCATTGGAAAGATAAATTTTATTTAGTTTCCTCAAGCCAAATAGCATGTTTTTCAGATATGAAACGCATGTTGTTGAAAATGACCCATGCTCTCTGCATTGTTCTTTTAATTCTAATCTAATAATTGTTATATCTGGGAACAAAAAACAGATTTGGTCCTTGGTGTGGACAGATTTATCACCCTCACCACAAGCCAGATAGCAAAGGTCATATCTACCTATTATATATAAATTAGCTTCAAGAAATTCATTGCTATGTAAAAAGCATTTAAGGCTAAGCAAAACAAATATTTTTCATATAGACAAGCTACTCAGCCATTATCATTCTTCTGACATTTTTATACAACACAAGAGACCTTTATTACTGTACATAAAAAGTAATGTTTGTTAATTGTGGTGTATAGCACAGGGAATGGTACCATCAAACATTGAGCTGATATTATTACAGTACATCTTCAAATGATGTATTCAAATGGAGATATTTTTTAAATACCGGTAATGAATTATTATATAAAAAAATATATCCCATAGGGCAGATTCAACAGACATCATCATGTCCCATGCACTGTGGTTTACAATATGATCTATGAAACATTTTAAACTTTGAATAAACCTGAATTGATTGCACATGTTATTAATACCTCTGAGAGTAAAATTTCACAATGTTTGAGTTTACAATACAGGATACAGGCTTTGGTAAAGCTACAGTGTCCAGGAATTTTATGGATTCAAAAAACATGACTTGATCTAATGTTAGAAGGAGCTTTAAATGTGTTCACTTTTTACATGATGTGTCCTTTTATGAAAGAAAAACAAACACTTATACGGAAAAATGTATTATAAATACTGTGTAGATAAAATTGCTTTTTCTCTGACACCCTGAAAAATATTATATCCAGTAACCAAGTTTGAGTGTAAGGTGAAAGCCATACTTCTCTTGATTGAACGAAGCACACTCCCATATGACCCTATCAGTTCCTGTTGCTGTGAGTGTGCGTGCGTGCGTCTTTGTGACTATGATCTCACAAGCGCTGCAATTTGTTGCACTCCGCATCAGCCAGATAACTACATTCATAACCATTCAGGAAATGGTTAGAGCACACCAGCCAATCTGCACAGGTGAATTGATCAGCCACTGACAGTAATTAAGAACTTAGTATAAGTATCCCATGGTTTTAGTTATGATTCATTGATGGTGGTCCAATCACCTATTATTGGCTTTGATTGAAATCTTTTATTTGGTATTGCTTATTTCCCAAACGGTTCTGAATGGTGACTTCACAGACTTGTAAGGATCATGGATCGTGCGAGATCTGCTTTGGTATAGCTCTGCCCCTAGTGGTCTGATAATGACTCATCATAACATTTGACATGACTGCATTTCCACATTTGCCAGATTTTTACTACGTGTTTTCTGTTACTGTGTTCGAAAATAGTGACTGAATTCACCCATATCGTAGATCATGCTGGGCAGTTCACATTGAGTTCAAGATGTGACTCTAGACCAAGATATAATTATGTACCTGTGATTGACTTCCAGCCGCTTGTTGCTAGTAATAAAGTGTGGTGACGTGGTTTTAGACAATCCTTAGCAATCTCAAGTTCACCCATATCATCAGATGTGCTGCTATACGACGCCACAATCGTATTTGTCTTGGCCATTGTTCTAGCTTTGATCATGAATTGCAGTAATTACTCAGGGCCTTATACTTCGCCTCTGGAAACAATGCGTGGAAAAGGAGAAGCCAGTGTGTACACAAGCATCAAGACCAAGTGCAAGGAGGGTACACCGATGAAACGATAAATAGTCCAATTAAATGCAGCCTTTATGTTTTTTATCATGAGCGCATTTCACAGCTCTGCTAGAGCTGTGCAACGTCATTCATAAAGGTCCGGATGTGTTAACAAAACAGGGTGTACTGTAATCGATCCAGATAATTTTCTACCTCCGCCTTCCCGCTCCTTTTATCCTAATGGCTCAGAACACAAATAACTGAATGAAGTGAACATGAGATGTGAATACAAGGGATTGTTCAGCAATCAGGACGTACAACAGGCTGTTGAACTGATTTGGTTCCTGAACAGCAAGCGGAGCAGACAATTATTCACTCACTTTCCTTAATCCATCATCTATTATGTACGGAAATGAGTTCTTTCTTACACAGCTCCAAAGGTCCTCGATTTGTGCCTGGAAGTGCCTTTGTAACGCTGGTTGAAACCAGAGTTACAAAGACTGATGCTCAGGGTGCATGCCCATCTCACACACTGCTAAGCAGTTTACACTCATCTCTATATTCCGTCCCATACACTAGTACAGTGAGCATAGGCCCAAACTTTTCTTGCCTCCAGAGAACTGGGGGAGAAACCATTTGGTTTCAATGGCACTAGAATGCAATAGAGCGTAGTTTTAAATTGTGTATATTTTCTTATGAGCACCATGCACTGTAATGCTGACAAAATCATGTCAAATATCTGAGCTGTTTCTCCCATTTCCCTCAAGTCTAATACACCATTATTTATTTGATCCAAAAACATGATTCTAGAAATTACAGTAGGTTTTGCCTTGCACCTTCTACTAATAATGTGATGTAAAATTAACTTGTGTGGATTTTCAATTGGCTTATCTGGTTTTCATCCCCACTGTCCAAAAATCCCTTTATCCATAGACCACATGTGCCCCGAAGCCTCAGTCATGCAATGTCAGGGAGCTGACAGTTTGAAATCCAATCACTGTTGCCCTCCGTAAATGTAAGCCAATTTGGGATGTTAAGAGTAGAAAAAATTTAATTTATCTCTGTGGGTTTAAACAAGCGATGACTATCTGAAGAAAAGGGAGACATGCTTGACGCAGATCCTTATAATCATAGTCCAGAATGGCCACTGCGTGCAAGCTCGGAACGATTCCCCAGACTTATTTTTTCTAATACATGGCTTGTGGACATACACTGACATGGTTTTAGGAACTTACAAATAGTTATGGCAATTATTTGTAAAAGCATTATTAACCTTTAAGCATTTTTGTTGTAAGAATAGCAGACTGATCCTGAATAGCAAAAGTGTTAGCCTGTGGTGTATCCATGTAACTGATTAAAAAAGCAATACCAAAGGCAGTGATTTACAATAAAATGATTGTTGACAGACAAAATTTGGTCATTTCTAAAGTTAAAGACCTCATTTTGATTGAAAACAAGACTCAATTAAATTTCAAACGCAACTCTGGTTAAAAAGGGAGCCACGCAGCTGTTGACTTGTGTTGATTTCCATGACATGAATTGGTACATCTACAGTGATGGGAATATGAAGCCATCAACAGTATCAAATGCACATCCTCAGGGATATCATTGATTGAAGATGTAGTATATCCAAAATGCTAACATATACACGTCAGGATGTCTTTTTGTCTTTCTGTAGCAAAACAATTGGTCTTAAAAACAAACACATTAATGCCATTTGTAGAACAGAATTTGTGATATTTATAGTGGAAATTATGCATTATTTAATTAATTGAATTATTGTGAAATATTGTGCTATGTTTTTGCATGTTGCATTTACAGTAAAGTAAGACATCTATAAATACACAGATGTGAGTTACTACAGACTCATTTGAAACAAAAGCAATGAGATACTATACTGAACTATATTTATGTGTAATTCTTCTGAACTCAATTACAAAAATATATGGTACAGCCAAAAACATCCAACTACTGATCATCAAGTCTTGTAA
Organism: Amblyopsis rosae; assembly: GCA_025399935.1. NCBI lineage: Eukaryota > Metazoa > Chordata > Actinopteri > Percopsiformes > Amblyopsidae > Amblyopsis > Amblyopsis rosae. The sequence goes on from JAODTR010049829.1 coordinate 21,391, forward strand.
ATATAGACCACTAAACAAAATCTGCTTAATGTCAGTTGACTTGCAGTTTTGACTTGCCATACATTTTTTGGTCCATGGCAGAAATGAAGAATGAAGATGGTTATAGGAAAAGAGATAGATAGTTGTGTGACTGTTTATTCCATCTCAGATGAATTGCAGCGTTGAGAGCAGCTAGTGTGAGGTGCAAACAGCTATCTTTTTGTTGCTGACATGTAGCAGGCTGCTAAGGTGCTGGGCGTTATTCAGTTTTCTTCTCACTGTGTTATTAGGTTGTCAAACCAGACTGCCATTGTACAACATTTGTTGTCTGTAATCCTGATGTTACCGTATGTTTCCTATCCAAATAGGTTAAATATAAAACATAATTCATTTTTTTTATTGATTATAAGTATGCAAAACCTTAGCAACTATTGTCTTTATCACCTGTGATGATATATAAACAGGTTCATAATAGGCACTGTATGGAAGTATTTTAATTTATTTGTTCAGTTCAATCTATCATTCATGCTTTCTTTTTCAAATAGATTTTCTAAAGATATTTTAACATACATATTTATCATAAACCAATCCAAAGGAAAACATAACAACAAATTTTCTTAGAAGAATGCAAGTGCGTTATAGAAGACACAGCACTGTCTTCTAGCCCAACCAAGATGACATCAGTGCTGCCATTCCGCTCTTCAGCAAACGCATCACTCACATTCATGTAAAATAAATATCAGTTATTCCGAATATTACTTTGAAGCAGGCCGACTGCCTGCCTGAATACTTTCTGGTAGGGAGGAATTCAAATCAGTCTTTTGAACCATTCACCTTTCAATGGTATACGATGCACTCTGTACATAGTTTGAGGCTGACCTCTATGTAGCATCCTAACACCAACACAGTATCATCTCCTGCCTTAGCCACATAATTACTGTGTTGGCACCATAAAAGGATGTTTATTATATCATCCCATTGCCAGGTTCAGGTGACATGGGGGTTTGTCTATAGCCTACATCGTATGAGCTGTGATTACTGTCACCTAATCTGTGGGAAATAGTGGGGTGCAGTCAGAGGTATCAACTGGTAATTGACATCGTGCTGAACTGCTTCTAAGAGCATACTGCTCCATAACAAACTATGCTCCATCAGTTTCCATGGTGGCTATTTGTGTTGGGGATTTAATGTCATAGGTGGAGAGATTTGATTTCACATGACCTAAAGCCATTATGTTTTAAAGAATAAACTTTCTGGGAAATGTTTTCAGAGACATTTACATGCGAGGAAGGAGACATTTTGTTCCTCGCTGTCGCCTGAGGAATGGGTCCTCTCTTTGTGCCGCGGTTTTCCCCACTGACCACAGACACTTTGTTCACTTTCTTAGGGCAGAAATTCAGTTAACGGACGAGGCCTCTGCATGGTGACTGGGCTACAAAACATGCCCAATATGCACCACATCTGCCCCCAACAACTCCCCGGGGGAAGCTATGGGTCAAGAGGACTTTCTCAAGACCCCTTTACCATTTGAGTACAGCCAAAACCACCATGGCAAATGTGGTTCGGAACCACAATTAGGCCCTAACTGAAAATTGACCAGATATCACAGAGGACTGTTGTATGCTCATGCTTTCAAAGTGGAATGAGAATTTAAATTTGCTTGTTTTGACTGTGCTATAGTTCTTTTATTCTGTGCCCAATCGTTGCCAATTTATTTTGGTTAACCCATGTTTAGTAGTCAGTGCAACCAAATGGTCTTTTCCAGCAACAGACCTCCGTGAAGTGAAACATCTGCTATGTAAATAACCTGTTTCATGTTATAACAGAAGATGTCTTATGAAACAATGTCTCTATGGTGTCACCTGTGCACTGTCAACCTATCCTCTTGTTTGTCCGGGGCAGACTGTGAGCTGTATCTCATGTCTTTTACACCTAATCAGTCTTCTGTGTAAGAATGACGGCACACCTGGCAACCATTATCACACATATTGTGTTTGCACCAACACACAGATGAATACACTTTCATATGCACACACTCATACACACATTAACGCAGGCAAACAGACATCAAGTGAGACGTGAGACGTGACGTATGCACGTTTTAGCAACTCAGTCAGTCATTGTCAACTATGGCCTATAGTGGCACGTGGATCTAATTTTATAAGACTAGAGCCAAGAGTTCTTTTCATATTTTTTTGTCTTCAGTTTACGTTTTTTCATTAGCGCTTGTTGACAGTGACAGTGTTTAAAACCAGTGGCAGTGCTTGAGGCACTGAATGCTTTGACCCTGTCTGTTACCAGTGAAAACAGAGCTTATTGTGTACACATGCAGGGCATATTGATCTATGGACAGTCTAGGCACACATTTGAACATTTTGGAGAAAGACAGTGATTTTCCAACTTCCCAGCTTTCTATAAATTGCTGTAACACATCTGAGAATATAATAAAATACAACGCTGTGCAAGAACATCAAATAAATGCTTTAATTTTGATTCAACCAGCTGAGCATATTCAACATTAATGAACCATCTACTATATCAGGGGTTATTGATAATACATGCTCAGTGTTATTGGCAACACATTTTGAATTAAAGCATTCTATCGATATTTGTCTTATGGTATTTGTCAATATGTTTTTTTGTTCTGTGTGATTCAGAGTGCAAGGAATCAACATGAAACATCATCTCCTGGTCACTCCAACATAAAGGACCCAGTGATTATATATTGAAAGTTGAGAATGTGTACCAAACCACACTGTCATAAAGCCTCAGATTTCTGTGTGGTGAAGTCATGCACTTCCAAGATAAGACCCAAGTTGTAAAAATGGCTGCCATCCCTCTCCTCTTGGTTGTGCCAGAAATATCTTTGAATGCTACAGTACGCAGTAATTGACCGACGATGTGTCTGAGGAGTGCTGCTTGAAAGATAATGTCTCAGTATTTACCTGGGTTTACTTATCACTGTTCAGCACATGCCACGTGAATTGCCCCAGTTGGCACTTTACCGCAGCAAAATTGGAAACATCCAGCAGGAATGTGCTCTGTCTTTGCGCTGCCTTTCTCCTTTAGGCTATATGATTTTGTGGGAAGAAGTTAAAACAAGTGTTGCAGGTCATAGTGAACACGTGCCTGGAGCCATCATATGAAACTATTATAAAACACCAAAGGCCACACAGCTTAAGTGGCGATGTAATCACATGCATCCCATCACTCTTTTGTCAAGCTTTTTTTATCAAACTTTTTCAATTGACAATTAATACGATATTAAAATGCTGCATTTTTGTTGTTTAGCACTTGCAAACACAGAATGCGTTCTTAATTATGCCTGGTTATAAACTATTTCATTTTTTTCTTTTTTTTTTGTTGACATCCATCATCTGGCAGTTCCGTTATGGTGACACAAGGATATATTTTTCCCAGGCTTGGGCGCATTGGTATTTTTTGTATCTTGAGCTATGGCTGCTAGCCTTGAGCACATAAAACACAAACTGCGTGCATATTCGAAATCAAACCAGGATTCTGTGGCTAAAACGCGTGTGAAATGCCTTTCATTTTACGGCTGACTTGTCATTTGTCCGCGTGTGTTGACTGAGTACTGGCTCAATACTGGCGTTCTTGACCAAGAAAACCAGTGTGTCATGTGATAAATGTCCTCTTCACAATGCTACAGGCCAAGCCCTCTGGGTGTATGAGACATATCCTTACACGTGCCCATAACAGAAATATTCCATATCTGACCAACATCTTGGTGACCTATGAATGAACTGTACTGGAATGCATATAAAAAATATATTGTATTTTCACGTTTGTTCTGTAGTAGCACGGCCGATGGGTAACGCGCTTACGATATATTGATATGAAATGGTCATACGTCTTCTGCTGACATCCCATGTTTGGAGAACATTTGTACCTCTGCACTTTGTCAGAACCCAAGAGATGGACTGCCAACCAGCCTTCATGTTAATTCTTATACTGCACAGCATACATATGGCTTCAAATACTATAGTGGACGATGCAAGATGAAGAAGATAAGAACTAGGAATTTGTTTCTACTCTACCAATGTAGTACACTTAAATATTGTGTAATTGTGTACCGTTACACGTCTCCTATTAATGGCATGCATAGAGTGAATTTGTGAATGCTTTATTAAGGAAACCGTGGCAGACAGGAACGACCAATATGGATGCTTAAGAGGGTGCTAAAAAGACTGTACTGTATGTAGTCACAAATGTGAATGGATAAAGAGATTTCAGAAGGAATCACACAAACAGAAAGTGACATTTGAAATCAGTACTGAGGTTCGACTACATCACAGGTTTGGGGACAATAGTGCATTGTGTAGGAGTCATTACATTCCTACTGCGTAAGATTGAGTGATCACATATCCATGATGTTACCAGTGCTGCTTACAGGAGCAACAAAACATTTCCTAAAGATGGGCAGGTTGATAGTCTCTGACTCTCTCTCATTGACATTCTCTCTCTCTCTCTCTCTCTCTCTCTCTCTCTCTCTCTCTCTCTCTCTCTCTCTCTCTCTCTCTCTCTCTCTCTCTCGCTCTCTCTGTCTCTATATATATATATATATATATAATATATATGTGACGTGTGTGTTCGTATGTTGTTTGGAAGCAACATGAAAAAGGATTTTATAATATTTATACAGTATACTGTGTAGCGTATATACACATTTATATCATTTATTTCCCCTTTACAACACTTATTATTTAACTTTTTACTTATGTATATATTTCACAAGTGTCTACCCTGCCTTAGCCAATTCAATAATGTGTTACCTTAATATAAAGTGTTGCCTATATAGTTTTTATAACCTTGCAGTATTTTACTGTACAAAATAGATTCCTGTTACTGTATGCATCCAGTAATAATGTACACTGACCATATGAATGGTAGTATTTTGAGTCTGTGCTGAAACAACAAGTCTCTCAGGCTTCTCTCCATACACAAACACACAAGCAGGTTTATGCATTATGCACTGCAAAAAATGTATGCTATGATAATTGTTGTAGACATTTTATTGCAGCACTTTACTGTAAACTGCTGAGAACATGCCCAGACCAGACATAGCATCTATACCACTAGTCTCATATGCGTGTGGCTGGCTTCAATTAAAACACCATTACTGTCAAACCGAATCAACACGTCCCCCAGGGATCACCGCAACAATAATTAAGCTTGCATTTATCTGTGCTGTCCAGGCACTTCTGGGCTCTAAGTAAGCTATTAAATCTCCCACAGACGGTATTATCAAATTTTCTGGTTTACCTTATTGATTCAATGGAATATTTAGGAAAATCACAGTGTATCATGAGAGCATGGTATTTATACCCTATATTGGTCAGGCATGTCATAAATCTCTTTTGAGGAGCCAGCCACAAGCTCCCATGCCCTGGCTGCATGCTGCTCTGGTGGAATATGTACCTGGGGCCTCAAATATATACGTCAACCACAGGCAGACAGATATTACATGCCCCTACCTCCCAAACAGCAATGTCTGCTGCGTAGGCTACAGAGAATCGCATGGGATCTTTAGAACAATATGCTTTCTATTGTGTGATGTGATCGCCTTTATGAGACATGATTGTGGAATGTGCTAGATCCCACTTCTGCCCTCTCTGTGTTAAGGGAAACTTCAGGAGGACAGGCAGGCTCGTCTTCAAAAACACACTGGCACCAGTGACAGTGTGTCTCTGTGTGTCCCCTCAGCACATAGCCCAAGGCAGCCGAGGCACCGTTTGATTTAGAGGCAGGGATGGCCTTCTGTGCAGAGGAGAAGTCTCCATGCTTTAATGTGGTCAGCATTCAGACAGAGAAGGGTCAATGTTATCGATTAAATCATCTGAGTCAGTTAAAGGGAGTAACAGGGCGCATTCATGTTCCCAACTGAGTTCCCGACTCTTCGGAAATGGCCTAATCCATCTTCTTAGGAAATGAGGGGATAGGAACAATTATCTGGCAAGCAACATCCACCCTTTAAAGAGAGCTGTTCCACTCCAGGCTTTCTCTTTTCAATACGAGCTCCAGCTCAGCTTCCTGGAATGTGTGTAAGATGTTAGAAATTGTGAAAGCGGGGCTAGGTTTGATTAAAGTGGTGCTTAACGGTCCAGATCAGACCAGACTTGTATTGTGTTGGTACAGTCACGGCTCTGCGACAATGAACTGGTTGATTAGTGAAAGACGTATTTGCTGGCCTTAGTACCACTGCCACATTGCCGCCACAAACACACTCAGTTTGAACAGCATCAGTGTCGTCATTATATTATATACCCTGTATCAGCTCCTTGAAATACCAACTGTAATGAGTATTCTGACACTGTGATAGTTGTTATATTTTTGTGTTTCTTGAGTATAATATAACACAGATAACGTTGGTAATGTAAATGATTACTGTACATTTGTATTTGGTTTAGTATTCCAGCATCTGTAGTCATTACCAGTCATAAATGGCTTAAGCTAGCATGTAAAAGGGGCGTGCTAGCTACTCCTTGGGGAGGGATTTTTCACTGTGTGTGGGCTGAAGGCATTAGCGCTAGGCCTTGATGTGGAAGAGCTTGTCTTAGTATCAGTGATCACAGTCGAGTATTAACAAGAGCCTTTATATCCAGTGTTTCTTATTTACTGGCTCCATTTGCCCATTTGCAGCATTTAATTTGTACCTTTCTGTGGGAAAACAAAGGTTCACATACCTGGACGATTAGTCTATTCTACATATAACAGAAAATACTTCCAAATTCCAGTAAACAGAAATGAAAACACTGTTATCATCTACAATTAAAATCAAAACAAGTTTTCCTAGGATTGTATGAATGGATTGCTCCATGTTTCCTCTTGGCCCATTGCACCAATAGTTATCCACCTCTTGAGTGACCCACGCTATCAGAACATCAGCCAGCTGCAGAGGTGGTGATATTCCACAGAAGGGAGAGACAATCACTTGGAATGATTTGTGTATTATCTAGGGTGGGTGTAACCCTTTTGCATGCACCATATGAATCACATCAAAGTCAGCAGGACATTATTTCACAGAGTCTGACCGAGTTGGACCGCACCAACTTTGCCATGATTTAAAGGCCGTCTTGCTGGGTCTCAATGGAGGGCAACCCCATATTCTGCACACGCCGTAAACACCCCATTTCTGAACTAGCACAAATCAAAGGCAGAACCAGGGTGGGCTGACTAAAGTGTTGTATTGATGCGTGGCTGATGGTATTCAGTGTGGAGGGTGAAACCAGCTTAGGGCTGTGTGATCCAGTAATAAGAAGCAGGTTCAATATGATATGGTGGTAAGGTTTACACTATCTTGAGTTACTTCAAAGGCCCAAACCGCAGTTACTTAACCCCGTTCCCACACTTTTAACCTGATGTTGAGTCTCTGCTACAGGAAAGACACATAGTTATATTAGGTGTTAGTCATGCGATGTTCAGAAGCACATATAACCACTGAATGTCACATGATACAATCGATGTGGATGTGGATCTACTGTATATTGTGGGTGCCGTCGCGTACATCCATTATTCGTGTTCAGGGTCACGAGGGGGTGCTTCCTAATGTGGGTGTGTGGCAGGGCAACACCCTGGAAGGGACACCAGCTGCAGAGACACCTGTGTGTTTCTGAAGGAAACCAGAGAAGCAATACCTGCAACGCCACGACTAACCACTGTATCAGCCCACCACCCTGCACTAACGTGTACTACTGTATTGTATGTGAACTCTGTAAATAGACATCAGGGGAATTAATCCACAAGGATATATAAATATGTTTGTCAAATATTTGGCAGCTCTAGGGTGGGGTGATTCTGGATATGAGTCACCTACGTGATGCTATAGGCTAATTAAGTAATCTGAAATCAACCCCCACTATTGGCTTGATATACATTTAATCCTTTTATAAAACGGTAATAGCAAAAAGCTAGAGATTTTGTTTAATTATTGTTGCTACATTAGATATTAGTCTACAGATGGTTCAAGTTGGTAATTTTGTTTGAAACTCGTTGTTATTGAAAAGGAATACCCATGACATGGTAGTAGTCAAAATGTGACTACTTTATGAAAGGCTGCTGTGATGATAGCCTATCAGAGCACAGAATAGCGCAAAGGTGAACTCTTTCCACACGTTAGCCCACAAAACAATCACACCAGAAATATTGGCCCAGACATCCTTTAATATATTCCTGAAAAGCATACCGTTTAGAGCTTCTAAACCCGTTTCCTCCCATTCTTTTATTAAGATCGCATTTTTGGACACATTCTTTCTTTTTGTACATCCTCCATGGCCTTGAGTTTTTCCATGGTGGCTGCAAAATGCAAATAGTCTTTCATACCAGACCACAGAAAGTATGAATACAATCATCACAAGGGCAGTTACTTCTGTTAAGGTTAATTCTACAGTACCCTCACTCTCGTTACAAAATCCTAACAGCAGGCAATTCGATATGTAGCCTTTATGTTTAGTAGTAACTATTTCCTGACAATAAATTTTTTTTTTTCTTTGATGGACTGGACTACAACAGTGTTTGAGGGTAAACCACTGTGCACTCATGTGACAAAGGTGGCTAAAATAGTATCACCTCTAAGCCTCTACAGTTTCATAAGACAAGTCCAATACTTCCTCTTACTCCCCAGTTTAGTTGGTTGTCTATTGTATCTAACAAAAGAACTTGACACTGAATTGGAGCCTTTGATGGATAGCTTTTGAGGTCAGAAGGACTTACCGGTATATTGGTTTCATGCTTGTCCGGCAAGGCTTCCAGCCCTGAATAGATGGTCCCAGCTTGTATGAAGAGTCATAGACACATTGTGGGAAAAATGGATTGGGTGCCTGGCCCCTTATTATTACGCTGATCTATTGTGCTTGATTTACATGTGTTGTGGTTTCTACTAGTGCATCATATTTTCCACGCTGTGAGAAGATAAGAAACAGCCAAAGCAAAAAGCATCTGGTTGAAGCAGAAAGGAAGTAATCATGAGGTTCAGTAGGGACCGAGACAGGTGTCTGTACTCAGTACTCAGCGCTATGTGCCATTCATTGAGTTATATCACATGTTCCAGAATGAAATACTATTACTACTACTATGTATAGGCCTACCTTCCAATTAAATCAGTATTCTCAATGTATCTTCTAACCAACAGGAATATAACCTATGTGGTGTATGGGACGATATGAATATAACAATGGAGCCTCTGTATTACTTATATCACTAATTTTATCACCATGGGCATTCCTTGTATCATGGGGGATGCCATTCCCACAGAGGAAAACAATGGTTATCAGATTGTTTTTTATTTATTTAAATTATTCTGGAATGCCGGCTAAACTGCCCTTTGCTTGTCCACCCAGATGGTACGGAACACCATTTAAATGATAGATAGATAGATAGATAGATAGATAGATAGATAGATAGATAGATCTATCTATCTATCTAATGGCATTAATATCTAATATAATATCTAATAATAATATATCTAATATCTAAATGGCACCTTAAGGCGATGCCATTGAGCACTAGACCAACCAGATATGTTCAAATACTTTTTATTTGTAACTACTGTAGGGTATTTTGTATGTCTGTGTAAGTCTATAGGCCTTCTGCTTTAACAAAATGACAGAAACTATACAGTATGTGTTCAATGGGCTAATTAGACATGTTCCATGTTAAAGGCACTCTTTAATGCACCATGCTTTATTTTATTTCCTGTGCACCAGGCGCCTAGAACCCTAGTAAAAAGGGTCAAGCGCTCAGTTAAAGTACACAGTGTATAATTTTATAGGTTTTTCCCAAAGGGGCTTCTGGAGCCGGTGTCGGGACAGGACTGAGACGAGCACCACTGCCGCACACAGATCAGTTTCATTCTTTGTCAGCTTTGAATGGGGGCGGAGGAAGCAAACCCATTAGAATCCTATAAAAAGAACGTATCCGAGATCATAAAATACTATGCTGCAGCATTCACTCTTTGCCAGAGACTGTCTGGAAAACACTTTAAAAGTCCCATTCTGACCTTGTGACCATCAGCATTTCTAAAGACAGTTAGGATACTTCATAATTTTGTCACTAGAATACTGGGCCATTGATATTTTAGACAAGTGGCGTGTTATCGATGGCACATATGCGTTTTTTTATTTGATTTAGCCTGCAGAGATAGGTCAACATTATCACTTATACTGAGGGACAAGTTTTAGCGCATGGACAGCGCGTACGCCTCACTGACTATTTTAATTGTTGCGAGACACATTGAATCTGCTGTTCTTTTGGTGTTTGTAAGCAAATCGTCTACTTTTTTCGAGGATGCTCGTTGTTAATGGGACTAGATGGTATGCCCTGTTGCTTATGGTCGCTACGTTGAGGATGGGGACAACAAAACGGTCTGGATCGCGGTCCAAATCGAACTCTATCAAGTCCACGCTGTCGGAAGTCGCACCGACTCCAGCAAGCAACCAGTCAGCCACGCTCCATAGCGGGATCACCAAGACGTTCAACATTCTGACACAGGTATGTCAGCGGTATCATTTAATCATAATATCCACTTTAAATGTAGGCTAGTCGAGGCGACTACTACTTACGAATATAGGAGGATACTTATAATATATGTAATGAGTAGGTTACTAGAATTTGCATTTTGGAAAGTTGTGTAAATTATGGGGTCGTGCCATATAAAAAATAAATGCGGTATTTCCTTTACTCAAATATTGCGTAGTAGGTGAACAAGCGCTCTGTGCCATGAAACGTTGTCTAATTCTCACGTGTAAATCCTTATTGGAATAAAGTGCAGGGGTCAGGTCCCCCATAAATCATAATTGCCGCCACAGTTGGGTGAAGCTCACCTCACAGTAAATCATTAATGCCAGCAGAAATGTGTGAAAAAGTTAACACTTCGGGTAATTTTCTGTCTGGTTCCTTGTGTCATTAAAATCCTCCAGACGCTTGCAGTGATTATGAGCGTCTCGCAGCGGGGCCGCGGAGGGATATTCTTACCGACCACTTACACAATCCAAAAGTGATCAATTCCTGCTGTTGCAACCGGATAAATGCTATTATATACATTTGAACACTGCAGTCAGCAGACGTGCCTTTATGAAGGATGTATTGTGAAAAAAGTAGGGATATATTGTATGTAATTGAATAATTGTTAATATGTGGTAAATTGATTGATTGATTGATTGATTGCTTCATTTGTTGGTATAATTTCTAGATTCATAAATTCAGAACAGGGAGCATTATTGACACGTACAGTCATGTGCCTTGCTGCGCTGTCTTCAGTAACGTGATTTCCCTGCTGCGCTGCATTGCAGTATTCTTTCGGGCAGTAGATGGCACTGCCTCACCTTTTTCTCTGTATCTCCACATTCATAACATATCTTCCAGCAAAAGGGGTTTCTTGCCAATATACAGTAAATGACTCGTCAGGATAGTGTATAGGAGCTTTCCTCTGGAATATCAATTGCAATGACAGTGGTCACTGGTCAATAAGTGAGTATCGCTATAAGGCCAGATGCCCGACATCTTGCACAGACAGGGGATTATGGAAAAGCGTTTTCTTCTCTGAAGTTTGGAGGAGGTCCAATCACAAAGAACCCATCCCTGACCTATGTTTAAACATCTGCCTGCAGCCATATTGCCCTTGGAATAATCTGGAGTGGACAAATAGTACACTAACAGTTTTTGTACAGAGACCAACCTGCTGTCATTGGAGTAAAAAGGCATGGCACGTTTCATGAAGTGGCCAAAAGAAGATGGTCACAGTGTGTGTGTTACCACAATGTAACCTTGGCCAGATATGTGGCCTGTGCCCGGCAGGCAAGCCCCCTGCCCTTCTGCATTTCATCATATAGTGGTTGTTTATGAGCAGAGTAAATGGCAGATAACAACTTTGGTTCTCCTCATAAGGGTTTAATTGGCTAAGTGTGGCACCAATTTGTAGCAGCGTATATGAGTTATTGTACTATTAGTGTTGAAGTTGATGGAGCCATATCCATTCTTGGCATTAGCTATCAGTAAGCCCCTTAAAAGTTAATTATTATTATTTGTATTAGTATGATTATTATTATTATTATTATTATTATCATTATTATTATTATTATTATTATTATTATTATTATGTCTGTATTTTAGTACTGCTCGATGTTTAGAAATGGTTTAGTTTAAGATTATATTTCTCTTCTGGCTTAAGTTTGACTATCTTTATTATGGTGAGTTTGTTGTTTAATCTGGTAGGACTATTTGACGTACAGTATTATCACACCTCTCAAGTATCCCTGGCAACACATGAGCGCTAGCACGATTACCCTTTATATAGCTGTATACACCATCATATCCCCTGCCTATTCTTTGGCCAAATAAAAGAGCAGGGTACATTTGTATTTAGTAACAGCCAGCTGTTTTAGGACACTGGCTTCCTTTCCAATCCTACACATTAGAACTGAGGAGACTCCAGCTGACCAGTGGAATTGAGGCAATGAACACAAGGTCATTTGTAATTTGATCTATCAGATTTTAGTCAACGTCTTTGCGGTTGGAATCACATAAGAGCCTGACACATATTCATTTGCTGTGGCTGTTTACAACGTTGTTTTTGTAAGTGTTGCTTCCACCAGACACACGCCTGCTTTGCCTGTTCACAGCCATTCAAGCTGCCATGTGTTTTCCCACCCTCTTGCCCTTTCCCATTACACTGACTATAGAGAAAATCCGACATAACCTAAAATTAGGGCCTCCGAGACCTTGAAAGCTAGTGCTCGTGGGTGGGCGCTGGTTCCTTGAAAGTAAACAAGCAGAAATGGACAGTATGGGCAGGCAGCACTCACTACGTTAACCTCTGAACCCACAGGAAAGGAAGCTTGTGGTGGCGGAATTTATGTCTGCTAAACATCAGCAGCCGGTCAGCTAGCCTGTCGTTTCTTGATTTAATTCAACACAGTCTGAAGCCTCTGTCTATAAATACAGAGCTGCCTGCGTTCTCCTGTCACCCTCCAACCGAAGGTGGCTCCATAGTGATGCTAATGAGAGAGAGGTGTGACTGCTTGTTAGCGCTAAGCCAGATCTGCTTCACTCGTGAGTGGTGGTTAGGGGGATGGAAGGGGGGAGGGGGGGGGGGGGGTTCTTGTTTTGTTGTTCATTTAGTCACATATTGGAGCCATAAGCGTTGCCACTTCAACATACCCTCTCTAATTGGACTGTAATTGGAACAATTATTGAGCAAAAAGAACCAGACTTGTCCAACATTACAGGATCCAATGTACCAGCATACAGAAAATTGAATCTGCAGTGTACATTGGTCTTGTTTTGGTCACCAACATAATGGTGAGCATAAATGTTTTCCGTGGCCGGGGATAATGCAAGGTCTTGTGGCTGGTGAATGATACCAGTTAGGTATGTAAACCTTACTTAGTTCTAGATTAGAGACATTGGAGTATAGCCTTTGAGAGGCTAATGTATAAACACACGTCTTACATGGAGCCAAGTTGTGCTTGCGTGTGTGTGTGTGCGTGCTGTGTGTGTGCGTGTGTGTGTACTGTGCTGTGCTGTGTGTGTGTGTGTGTGTGTGTGTGTGTGTGTGTGCTATGCACTGCCGCCCTATGTTATCTGATACCGGATGGTTCTCCCTGCTTATGGGGCAGATGGGGTTTGCTTATTCAGTGACATAGTTTATTTGACTCTCTTAAGGCCACTGCTACTCATTAACACCATTCACAGTTTTAGGTTACTTGCTTGATCTCTGAAGTTCAAGTTCAATCACAGGATCAGCTCAGGCCCAAGTATTTGGGTGTAGTCTGTGAGTGTGTGTGTGTGCGTGCGCGTGTGTAGGTGTGTGCGTGTGTGTAGCTGTGTGTGCGTTAGTGTATTTTATCTGGTCAGGTAGCTTATTTCTAATGAAATAAAGTGTAACGTATGGGTGATATGTTTCACCAGGCATGTATCAGCTGTGTTAGAACCCATGTGCTTGTAAGGACTTCAAAGCTTTCCGATGTGTTTACATACATTCTTCAGCAGCACTTTGTGAATAACTGCAGCTATCACACTGCTATCAGACCCCTGACTCCCCTGCTATAAATACGGGAAAATACATCCTAGGTGATGCAGGGTGTTCAAAGGCCCGCACATTCGGCGCTGACGCCCTCGTACAGCACATTGCCGCTCCCACACGCTCTGCATGCCTCTCGGTAACCACAGCACGAGAGCAGCACGAGACAAGACCGGGGGCTTCCCTCTGGTCTCTCTGCCCTGTCTCTCCCTTTATCATCCTACCAGCATGCCAGGCTACAGAGTACACAGCTCTCGGCCCACTTCCTCCACAGGATACAAGGTCACGCTTTCATGTGACTGTCTCGGCCGGGGAAAATAGGGGAGCAACAGAAATGCATTGGCACTAAAGTGGGCCGACGACCGGAGATGAATGAGAGGCATCCAAACGAGACCTCGTCCCTCAGAAGATCTGAATGAGGCATTTTTTTCAACACGAGATAAGGCGAGATAATCGGGCGTGTGTCACTGGGTTTCAAAGAGCTGCCTTGATGGAAGAGCTGAACCAAACCCCCCGCACCTCGTCATATGTATAATAATCAATCCCAGATTGCTGGACAGAAACTAAGATAGGACTCAGGCACAGGTAGTAAGAAATACCACTGCCCAGTCGGGTTCATTTGTCTTTATGCTCATACAACAATCCAGTTTTCACATACGTCAGAAAGGCCTGAAAGCACTTTATTCCACTCCTCCAGACAATACTGAACCTAGTTCGGCAGACATTCTTTCCAACACAGTGATTCATAGTCCAAAATGCAGATGTTTCTGCATATTGAAAACTGACCTGGCAACAACAATGGAATGCTTTAAATGACTCAATAGGAGAATATTACATGAAATATAAAACTCTGGATTGATTCATTGTGATGATTTTATTGTCAGATTGCACTAATCAGATATTCATCTTGGGTATTGTATGCATGTATAAAACACCCTGCCCAAAGCTGTGGGTCATAAGTGTGTCTTTTAGAAATATCAGTCACAGGGCTGGTCCTAGAACCCTCTGACAGGGTGGACAGGCAGAGATGTTAGTTTGGCAACTCACCCCCATTTGTGGAACAATTACGTCTATAACTCGATCAAAACAAATACACCTCTCCCTTCAATGCCATAGGGAAACTCAGAAGCCTCAGAAGCTCCACCCTGCATATTGGAAACACATTGCCAAGGCTAGGATATTTGTTTGTGTTCTCATTTACAGAGCAATGGCTGTGTAGAAACACCAGATTTCTTTTCAGCGTGCATACAGAACCTGTATCTAGCGGACCATGAGGAGATATTTGCTGAATTTGACTAAAAGTGTCTTATCTTATCTTACAAATGCTGTAATTATACCTTTTATGTTGGACTTTTTAGTTCCAGTGTGTTGGGGTATAGAGCAAGAATCAATGGCACAGAAAAAGCATAGTTATACTTATGGGTGGGCCCAGTCCTTTTGGGGGGGGGGGGGGGGGGG
>JAODTR010049830.1:1068-18321 GCA_025399935.1 Amblyopsis rosae
CCCCCCCCCCCCCCCCCCCCCCCACTCCCAGTCAGAGCCTGACAGCGGACGGGCCCGGTGAAGGATAGCCGGGGACACGCCCCTCGCGTGTCCATCTATCTTGTCATCAGTGCTGTCAGCAGCGCGCCGCCTTCATCAAAGCATCAGCGCCTTGCGTCCGGCCTCGCTTTCCCGCCGCTGAACGTCACTTTGATGCTGGCCCGATTACAGCGCTGTGCCTCGGCCCGGGCTTCCAAACAGCGAGAACACCGGTGTGCTGATAAGCTGGCTGTTAAGCCGATACGTCAACACGCGATCATGGTGACCACACATCAGCCCTTCTTCTCTCCCTTGAGAAAGGCTCAAGGCAGTAACCCTACGGTGTCTAGTAGCAGTGATGGAATATGAACCCCTTGCCTTGACTTCATGGATGGATGCTGTTTTGAAAGCTTTAGCACAGTACTGTACTGTATATTGAAGGTTCCACCCACTTCTACACCACGCTTCGTGCATGCATTACCTGTTGCCATGGTCGCAATAAACAGTCTGTATCACAACCTGGGAGGAAATGGGAGAGGGCAGAGACAACTGGAGGGCTACAGTAATGCAATGCGAGACTAAATGTGACCAACAGGTATGGCTAGCATGACCCGTGCATGCTATGGGGGCACCAGGGCAAGCAGGGGCCCTGAGACGGCCGGTGTCATTCCTGCGCCTCAGCCAGGCGCCATGGCGATCAGTCTGGTGTGTTTACAGAATGAATATTAATGCTGGCTCCTCCTGCATCTCTGATTGACTATGAGGTCAGCCTCTGCTCTTATTACACTATGCTTTGATACCTCCTGGGAGCCCTGTGACTCCGGCTATCTATCTGCTATCCTGCTCCTCTGACGTCGCTGCTTATTGAACGCGCCATGATTCATTGCTAATCTACTCATTGGAAACGGAGGGAAAGCAAATGTCCTCCATCCCTAATGTTGCTCCGTGTTTAATTTATTTAATACAAGCCTGCTGGCATATTTAATTCGGGCCACCTGCAGTTTGAAGTACATGTGTGTTTGCTTCAGCGTTTCCTTGTGTGCCTCAATGCGTCTTTACAATAAGTGGTGTTGTTTTGACGGTGCTGCGGCACACACCGGCGCTGTGTCTCACGTCTGCCACAGCTCACTGTTTGTTTTGAAGCACAACTGTACATCTGTGCACGGAAGTGTATATGGCAGTAGTGGGAAGATGTGAGCCTACGACCTCTATAGGGAGGAGTTCCAGGCATGCTGTATTGAGGGGTGTAGCTTTAAAGTCACACTCTCCAACAATGTAATAACTTTGATGCAGCCTTATATGCAAGTCCACTCACCTTCCATGAATCAGAATGTAGCGCAGAGTTAACGCCGTCAGCTGGCTTAAATGGGCCTCACGTACAAGGTCCTCCACAACCTGGCTCCCTCCTTACCTCTCTGACCTTCTCCTGCCATGTACCCGATCTCTCCGCTCCTTCTCCACAGGTCTTCTGGTCACCCCCCACCCCCCTGTTTCACCTCTCCACCATGGGGGCTCGGCCTTACCCTGGACTCTGGAACGCTCTTTCCCTGCACGTACGACATGCCACCACAGTCACCTCATTTACTAAACTTCTCAAAACACATCTCTTCAAAATTGCCTATGACATTTGAACATGCCCTCCCAACAAGCTTGTATTATTTTTATTTATTATTTTTTTTAAATTTTTTTTTTTTTTTTTGCATATATTTCTGGAATCTTTTTGATTTAAATGTGTTTTGTTTATAGAATGTATATTCATGCCTTGGTCAAATGTTTATTACTATAGTATATGTCTCACACAACATTTTATATCTCTGTATTTACCTTTTTGCAATGTAAGATGACCTAGAGTGTTTTGAAAGGCGTACTAAATAAAATGTATTATTATTATTATTATTATTATTATTAAGGTTGTGATTTACCTCCTGAAATCCTCATTTTGATTATTGGGTTTTCACTTTTAAGTAGCGCTGCCCAATGATTTATTCAGTGGGGCGGGACATGCAAGAAATTATTCTGGTTCCAAGAGTTGTCAAAGCTAAATCATTGGAACTGGATGGATTTAAACCCCATCCCCTGTTTTAATAACACTTTCAATCAGTTTATTTATTTATTTATTTATTTTTTAATCCCATGCCACTTTACACTTCACATAGATTTCCTAATAAAAACATCACACTTAGTTGCTCTGTGAAAACATCCGGCGCAGTAAATCAGTCACATTGGTACATTAATTATGCATGCATAACTATGGGCCAGTGTGAGCTTGGCTGCTACTGGCTGTTAAAAGTGTCTTTCTTTGAAAAGCTGCACCGCGAGCATTATTTAGTGAATAATCCCCAATCTGTTTGACAGGGTACCAACGGCGGGTGTTGACTCTGACTGGCCCAAGAATGTCTACATCACGTTCCAGTTCTATCGCTTCCCCCCAGTCAGCACCCAGCAGCTCCAGTTGCTGGGTGCTGACGGGAGCCAGCAGAAGACCAGCGAGCCACTAGCCTGTGCCCTAGCCTCCGTCGACTCCAGTAAGACCAGCTGCCACACATCTTAAACGGGTTTCCTCCAGTGATGTTCCATAACGTCCCAGAGTGTTCTTCAATGTACTATGAATTACCATGACGACGCTGTAACCCAATCAGCCAAGCGACTGCTGATTGACGTCAAATCTATTTGTGCAGCATCTAATGGGACGGAAGATATTACTGCTTCTGTAAGAACGTGATATTGAACGCGCGCGCGCGCACACACACACACACACACACACACACACAGGCATGTAGAACTTCACACTTATTCACATGCCTACTCACTTCTCCACATCAGTTGTATTTCTGCGGCCATCCCCCACTGCCATACGTTTCATCAGCCCCATGTGATTCCAGCAAAACCATTTGCATACATAAATGGCTCGGAGCAAACGCACCTTTGGTGATGAACGCTAAACCTGTGCCATCTCGTGTGACAACTCGTCTAATATGGACTCAGCTTACCCACTGCACTCATCACTGGACACCTCCGTGTCGGAGATCGAAGCAATATGTATATTCGTTGTGCTTGATTTGACGGAACTCAAACCGTAATGTTTCTGCCAGTTGGAGATACGTTGAGACAGACTTTATAATTAAATGGTTTGTGGTAATGATATTACCACCAACCGTGTTTCCTTACTGTGCCCGTGAGGATATACCAGAAAATATAATTGGATGATGAGTTGTGCTTATTGTAATCCATATTGAAATAATGCATGGCTGGAACAGCTGAGATCAAGGATGTTCAAAGATTCATTGCATGCAAATCCTTTTTGTCATCCAAAGGTGACGATGAATAGCATTTGAAAATAACTTATAATAATTTCTTCAGTTGAATGAGATGCCAAGGGAGATCAAATTTTTATTTTCTGTGGCTGTGCAATAGTATAGGCCAGGACTGTAGGAAACAAAGCTTTTTTGTTACAGCCTTGATATTAGTTTTCTCAATTTTCTGAGATGGTGACTAATAGGGGTGGGAATCACCAAAGGCCCAACGATACGATAATATCACGATACGATATTACGATTTTTAAAATATTGCGATATTCTGTGTTATTTTGCAATTTATTACTTTTTCCAACCTCAAATTTCCCAAAGGAAATATTTGTAAACATCGGTTTGTTCATCTCACAGAAATTATATTGCTGCAAAATGTGATTGTCAAGCTGACTAACTTGACATGAACATGTCATTCATTTTGTATACCACCAGAGGTAGCAGAGGACAGGTAGGTAGTAGTAGCCTATAGCTACTGTATTAGCTATGCTCTAGTCTATGACACTGTGGCCAGGCAGGTGCTGACTGGTTTGGTATTGCAGGTTTGTCGGAAGTGGCATTTGTAGGAAGCAGGAAAGGGATTTTTACGCCTTGTTCATGGAAGTGCTGCTAATGTTTGTTTGACTGAAGTGTATTCAACTGATATTGCATATTCCATGGTTTTGAGGCTCCAACAGTGCGAGAGTGACCCCTAGCAGGACTGAAAGCTATGGCATACCTTAAACCAATCTGTGTCCACTCACACGGCAAGCAAATGTCTCTTTTTCTGAGAGCCCACACTGGTGTAATTTAGTTTTTTTTATTTTATTTACCACTATGGAAGCTAAGGTTACCACTACCATCGTCATTTCATTTGCTGTTAAGAAATTTCAAGAATAAAACTAGATGGTTTCAAGGCATATTAAGATGACCAAAGATTAACCATAGTAGGTTAAAGTAGCCATTCCTGATTCCATGGCCTTCACAGTGTAACCTCGCTGCATGTTTGCTCACAAATGCACGCACACACACTTTATACACACAAAGTACAGATAATAACGCGTATAAAGGCACACACACACACACGCATATAAATACAGTGGAGCACACAGACAGACCAGACCTTACACATTGACATTAGCCCCCTCCCCTCCTCTCTCTGTCACAGTGCCTCCATGTGCTCTCTCACTGCACACAAACCGAGTGCATGCTGGGAGATTTAATGGGCCGAACAGCGAATCAGCATGGGGTTAGCGGGAGCACAGAATGAGAGAGAGAGGGGAGGTGAAAGAGGCAACTGAGGTCGACGATAGCAGCATTTTGCTGTTCAACCCCTGTTTCTCTCCCTTTCACCCCTTCATCTCTCCAGTCTCCACCTCCTGTATACGTTCGCATGAGGTCAGTCAGAGGCGATTAGCCCATTTGCAGTGATCAGCCGTCTGACTGGCTTGCTTGAACGATGCATGTTGATTTGAACGTGGCCCATCAGTAATCCAGCTATAGCACGGAGGGTGGAACCAGCTAGTGTAGCACTGCGGCTGAACTCGCAACAGTGAAATGAAGGCCATCTGAGGCCCTGTCTCAAGGGTGTGTGTGTGTGTGTGTGTGTGATAATGGACGAGAGGCATCCATAAAAGGATAGAGACAGAAGGATTGAACTGCAATGTTGTGTTTATACGTAGAGACACAAAGAGAGACGGTGTGTGTCCTTTCTGTCACCACTCACCGAAGGTCCTCTCTAGTTCATTTAGACTCAGCCTGTTCCTGCTATTCACACATACTTGTGGGAATAAAAACAATTGCGTCAAGACTTTGAAATGGATTTAGAGGAAGCTGAGGGGTGTTTTGTAAGTCAAGGCTGCGCTATTCTCATACTCGCACACCTTGCAAACCTGATAACAGCATCTGCTGTATGGGGGGGCCGTTGACATGGAAACCTATTAATATTGAAAAGTTTGATAAGTGTGAATCGTGCTTGAGGGGGTGGGTTTTTAGACTCATTATGCCGTGACTTCTCATTGCAGTAGCAGAGGAAGGGGAGGCCAACAGCTCACCTCTATCAATTTCCTGTACGGGATGTTTCTAAGTGGAGCCTTAAAGCTTGTGTGACACGCTTCCACCTTTGTTGTGATACCTTCTGGGTTTCTCAGATTAAGGCATTCCTCACGTCGTTTGGAATAAGCCTAATGTGTGTGCATGTGTATGCTTTTAATGGCATGCTTCTGACTGAGTCAGTTTAACTTTAGCAAGAGGTACAGATAACAGGCGCGCACGCATGCACACACACACACCTACACACACATGCACACACTGTAGCCACTCGCTAGTTGGGCTGTACATCAGATAAGGTTAATTCCATTTGGACTCTTTTAAGTCAAATCAAATCTTCAGTCAGTACATCCAAAAAACTGATCCATTCCAAGTTTGCAAATTGAATCTGGGCTCTTACTCAGAAGTCATGAAAATGAAATGGACTACAAATCTGAGTGATGAGGCTTTGAGTTGGACATGCATCCACACATCTGCACCCCTAAGCACGTACAGCATATATTTGATTAGTTATTCTCGGTCTCTGTTTGTGTGGGTGCTTATCTGCAGTACTATCCTCATTCAGGCCACCCGGGGCTTCAGCTCCAGTTTCGGGTGGACGGCGCCTTCTTGAGGCCTGGAGAGAAGCGCTGGTTCATGCGTTACCTGGCCCTCCACACAATGCAGCTGGACATCTGGGACAGCGACTCCCTGCTCCTAATAGGCTCCACTGCCATGGAGCTCAAGGTCAGCAGCATTACACACTGTCACTGTCCGGGTATTAAAGGCAAGCACAACCTTTAAACTGTTACACTGGAGTTTGTTTTCTGCAAACTTGAACAGAAGAATCACAAATAAATAATCTTACATTTTATGTATCTCTACTTAGATTTTATTTATTTTTTTTTAAAGGAGCCATTCCACGAAAACCAAGTATTTCTAGTTGTTTTTGGAATTAACACGGAGAAGTAGTAGGCTAAGCTTTTCAAAGTGGACTGTTAACTTCCTGGTCTGTATTTGTTTTGTGTGAGTGTACCGTACGCTTTGCTTGCTGCCAGTGTCAATGTGTGCTCATGTCCCTCTGTCCCGCCCAGTGCATGCTGCGTCAAGGGCGTGTGGCGGTGCAGGCCCTGCATGAGGTGGAGGTGCTGACCACAGACTATGTGGGCGGAGACACCCAAGACTCGCCCATGAACGTCCACACCATCCTGCGTGGCAGGCTCCATGTACGCACTGGTAACATTGGTAAGAACACACAGCACTGAGTTGTATTATGTCTTGTCTGTTTGGTCAGTGTATGTGCTTGTGTTTTCTTTATACACACAGAATACAAGACTTCTCTGAGAGAGTTCACGAACAATGCGCATGGCTTGAGCACAAAACATTGTTGATAGACCCAAAGGGCATCTCATTCAGACACACAGCATTTTAAGATGCTCTCTCTACAATACATTCTACCATGCAGTTCATAGAGGACCATCAGCACCTCAAAAGTGAGTCAGCGATCACGAGGAGTGACGACGCTAACGTCAGGGCGCCTAATTAGGAGGGTGAGAGCTCCCAGCAAATGCCAAAGCCTTCATGTCTGACTACAGAGATGACAGGCTATGATAGATTGGGCTCGATGTTTTCCTTTTGTTCGTGTCCTTGGACTTTGGCGCCGTGAGGGCTAAAGACCCTGGTCACAAACGTGAGTGGCCTCAAATGGCATGTAAAACATCATTAAGCCTGGTTGGGAAGTTAGGATACCCTAAGGCAAATCCAAAAGTGTGTTTTGAAAATGCGTTGCAATGCTGCAGTGTTGCCTTGCTCCAAGGCACGGCTCTTGGTCCACCTGAGCCATACATTGGAGACAGGGATGTCTCCAATGTATATATGCAGTCTAACATTACCAAAATGGCATTTTCACAATTCTAGTTAAATATAAGGGAAACGGAGTGAAACGGTTAGCATTACACTTGCACTGTAAAACAACCACTGAATACAATTTCAGTCATGTCTAGCACATCACCAAGAAATAAAGTCATTTTATATCCCCCATCATAGCTGCTGTAATGTTGCCTGACACACTGATATTAAGAATAGGTTAGTGTAGTTACATTAGTTAATAGTGGTCAACTCTCAGCCAAATGATCCTGGTTCAATCCCCAACTAACCTGGCCTATACTGCAAGCATCATTGATCTAGATGCCTGACACTTACCTTAATACGAATCATTTAAGTCAGTGAGTCACTTTGGATAAAACAAATCTGCTGAAGGACCCCGATTTTGAATGTTGTTCCTGAGTTGAAAAAGGATAACGCCTTCTCAGATGTTCTAAACCAGGCTATCCCTTTAAAAGCATTAGATTATGGCAGCTCCCTTGACTAGCAAGCTGGCATCCCTCTCCTCAGGGTGTCACAGTCATCAGGTTTAGGCCTAGCATGGCCTGCGGTGCAGCAGCAGCTGTCGATAGTCGTCTTGCCGCTAATCAACCACAGAAACGATACTCCCTCTCATAGACAATGCATCATTCTGTGAGCCTCAGGAGCTCTATGGAGTCCCATTGTTGGGCTAAATATGCCAGCGCCTCCTCATTGCGCTTATCACTGCAGTCGGGGGTTTTGGGGGTGGGGGTGCTGAAAGTAGATTATTGCTGGGGTGTGTGGCATGTGAATTCCAATCAAGACACACATATCTGTCAGGCACCCTGGATGACTGTGTCAGTCTTGACTGGAGGGGTGGGGAGAAACTAGTGGATATTTCTTTGTTTCTGTTTACCAACGTTCTTTGCCAAAAGATACCCTGACAGAGCAGTGAATTCTCCCTCTATCTCTTGCTGCTATTCACCCACATTCCCTACATTCTTATCTCCCTCTTTCTGTTTTACCCATGTCTTTGAATGTTTACGCAAATCTTCTGACTCTGCTTTACCGTAGCGCTCTCTCTCTCTCTCTCTCTCTCTCTCTCTCTCTCTCTCTCTCTCTCTCTCTCTCTCTCAAGCCATAATTAATCTCCTGTCCTATATCGGTGGGCGGTATGGGGAGGTGAAGGATGGTCATTAGAGGGTGCTGAGAGCGGGCCTTGAGAATCCCAAATTACCGACAACTATCCTGATGGATGTGAAGACTTTGACAGGGATCCAATGGGCAGCTCAAACACAGATCACTCATATGAATTAAGTATGTGCGCGCACACAACACACACAGACTGAGAGAGAGAGAGGCAGAGAGGCGAGTGTAGCCGAGCGTGGACTGTCTGTGAAGGGAGACGAGCTGGGGAGTGAGATGACAGCAGCAATGAGGAGGTGCTGGAGCTATAGGAACAGAGGAGACAGAGGGAGGCAGAGCATGGCAAGAGACCAGGTTGTGTTTGTGGAGCTAGTCGAGAAGAGAGACTCAAAGCACACATGTACTCTTCCAAGTATCTGTAAGTCAGGTCTTTTGAGTGAATGTGGCCCATTAGACTATGAATCAGGACTGCACTGATTACATTTTCGTTTACTCTGCCTATTTTTGTTGCAATGTTAGGGCGGGACAACCGCCACCTTCTTTATGATTGGTTCTTTGAAGCATGTGGTTTGCAATGTAGCTCCACCCAACTTTAAGCTTAGAAAAGTAACATTAACTCATGTCAACAGTGTGGGTTAGACAGTTGGGAGGGGTTAAATCTTTCAAACAAGAGCTTTCACATCAGCAGCTCCATGCTCATTGCTTCCCAGCTATGTAAACAACAAGAACACTTAAAAGGTATTAAATGAGGGAGAATGGGCATCCAGCTAATGCTGCACGAGTGATTACTGTCTCGGTTAAGATTGAGCTTGTATTTAGATTTTGAGAGTTTTGTTTATTGCCGGTAATGTGCCCTTTAATTAGCAGTGATGCCTTATCAGACGGCAGTGATAATTAGTCTGATGTATAATCTTATGTTATTGGTCTCTAGCAAATCTAAACATGCGCTCATACACCATTTCTAATTTAGCAATGCAGGCATAGCTGCCTACTTACTCCTTTTTCTCATTTTATGGGTTGCAGTCATGCGTGCAATTAATAATTTCTTTACTTTTCCCCATTGGAAATATGTCAGAATCATCTTTTATTGGGATGTGTGAGTGGCAGACTGTCATTTCTAAATAAAAGAGTGAAACAGCAAATGACAATATCACGATATGGGATTGACAAGTAATTCATTAATTGTTAATGATATATGTAGGCACTATTAAATCATCGTATAAAGCTTCTGTTATTAATAATTTGAAAGACCAAAATGAACCTGCCTCATTATAATAATAAATAAATTCACGCCGTTTTTGTTTTTAAGACCCTTTCAAAGGAAACGGTTGTTCACTTTATGAATTCCATGGTCCAAAACACCAATGGACACAATGTGCAAAATGTTAAGACCTCTTTCCATGCTATGAACCCACAAGGTGAAACCAGGGGAAAGTGAAGATGTGTTATTGATTTGCCAATTAAATCCACTGAAGTCATGAATAGGAGATGAAGGGATTTTCTAGCCTTGAGCCAAAAATAAATCCCAATGGGGTTTCAGATCAATCTTAGCAAGGTGGTTTTTATTTGTTGACAGTAATGCACTGGGCTTTTTAAAGGTTTATGTAACATTATTGAAAATTGCTGAGAAACTGTAATGTAACTGAGATTAGATGCTTTGATTGCTAATAGGGTTCGGAAACCAGAATAATAACTACCAGTATATGTCTCTCTCAGTCTGTCAAGCTGTTTAATTTTAAACCTAGTTGAGGAAAAATGTTGTAGTGCCATACTGTACAATTGCAGTACAAAATGACTCACTGCTGGCATTAGTTATAATCATATAGCTCTATGGTTTTAACAGTGAACATTGCATCAGTGCCGCCTTGTTTACAAAACCTATGACAAAATGACTGATTCAGGCTGTTTCTTTTTCTGCTTGCTGTGTAACTTCCCTAACCAGTGGTTACTGAGGGTAATCGTGGTGAAAATACACATATGATAATATCATCTAAACAATCTACCTCCCGTTAAGCCCGACAAACATGCGACTATAAATATAGCCTCAAGGTTTATGTGAAATTTAACAGGCAGCGAGTGCAGGCTAGACTGAATGAGAGACAACGCTCATTCCGTCAACTCTCCAAAATGACTGTCAACAGAAACTCGGAACACAACACAATGCAACAGGCGCAACATGGTGAAACAACTAACAGAAAACATGTTCCCAACCTAATAATATCCCTAAAATAGAAATAATAAACAATCGGCGTAAATCAGTGGTGGAGGTGTGCCGGGAAACAGGTGGCCGTTGACCCGGAGGAGTGCACAAAGCCGACAGCGGTAGAACAGGAGGGGCGCGCCACCCAGCGGCGCGACTCCGGTTCTTACATTAAAACGCACTGCTTCATCGCGACCAACTAATATGATACATGATCCCGCCGATGGTTTTACCAAAACAGTATTTTACTTTACAAATACATAGGTCTTAATGATGTCTGAGTGTAATTATGACAATAAATCTAATTACGCTGCTACTAGCTAACCAATGCCAGCAGCTAATGCTATATGCAGCAACTCCGGCCACAATAGTTCAAATTGAAGAGTTATCGGATAATTTTCGTGTTTTGATCACATTGTCTGTTACAAGCTGTTCTGTGAAGCACCTGATTCTCAACAGAACAGGATAAAATACAGGAAGATTAAATAGACTTTAGTTTCTGGCGTTTGAAAGTGAACATACAGAGACTATAGGGTCGAATTTACTACATTTTTGGATAAGCCGTACCGTAGCAGCTAGATCTTAAGATGTCAACTTGTACAGGTAGGCTGTCCCAATAACATCTTATGTAATTTTGCTGTGTAGATTTTTGCCTATATTGTAGTTATCTATTATGCTAACTAATATTTCTTTGGAAACCATGGTCTGGTCTGGCGTTGAGCCTTTTCATAGGGCCCATACATTTGTTTTGCACCTGGGCCTGTCGTGATTATGCTGCTGAACGCAGCGGTGGTTTTTCCTAATGTTTCTAAAAGACTAGCTCCACTGTGACGTATTGGTGTGAAACTACTTAGCACTCATGCAGCCCAGTTGCCAAAGTTCACAAGCCTACTTTGAACTTTGGCAGTCTCAATATTCCAATCCCTTCAAAAGCAATGGATATTTTTAAACTTATTTACCCTTAAATTTTTTTGTCTATAGCCATCAGATTCCCGTTCCATGGTGAACATTGGTCACATATAGTTTGAGTCATAAATATGAATTCCCAGCAAGGACTTATTTTGGATGATTGGTGCTACAGACAAAAAAAAAAGCTTTGATACCTCAAACAACAAAACATACAATAAATAACGAAGATTAATTAAATGTATGGAATTAGGCCCATTATATATTGATATTGATAATATTGTTATCATTCATTATTTTGGCCACGATAATTGTGAAGTTAAGTTATCCATCTAGTATGAATCAGGCTTCAGGTTTCTGTCTCACCCTTAGACGAATGGCTGCAATTTGTTCAACAACTGTGATAATTCAGTAGTTATTGCATGCAGGCATAGTCTACGAGCTGTGCGGAGAACATGTTTGAGGAGACTTGTTTTCCTAATCGAAAGTAAATTATTAATACGTTCTACAGTATGTTGTTGCTAGTGAGTTGTGTGGTTTAGTCACTGCTTTAACTCTACTTTAGATATTATGCAAGGTGCATTTTCTTATTCACCAGTCCACACATTGTGTTTGAAAACGTTCAGCTCATTTATAAAGTACGTACCAAAAAGCTATGTTGGACATAGTAACACTGCATAATGTGACCAACTCTTAGAAATCAATTTCATACATGTTTATTTTTCCTGTTAACATGCAGTAACATGTACACGAGTGGCCAGCCCGGCTTTGAAAACAAATGGAGGAGCTGTACAAATACAAAACACACAGAGGGGACATTCTCAGCTCAGGGTTGTGGTTACTCCACTATAATGTATTTAGAAAATAGTAGTTTTCTGCTATGTAAAAAATATTGCATAGAGCAATTTAAAATGATTATTTCATGGTGTGACAACCATAAATAGTGCACTGTTGTGTGAACTGCAGACCTGTAGGCTAGGAATAATAAGTAAAGATATTCTGCAAACAAAAAGGAAATCATATGGAAGTTCGCTAAAATGTATTACTGTTCTTTAGACTTCACACTGCTCATCTGCAATGGCCTGATAAGGGTGTGGGAGACTGTGTTGCATTAACAGTGACTTCCAGCCAGAGAACAAAATATTAATTTCCCCTATCTAGTTTAGGTGGACAAATGAAGATTGTTCTAAGCTGTTACCTTCCGGCGTCAAACACAGTGTATCTCTGTCCAGCAAGAAACATATAGGCAGGCCAGATGCCCATCAAGCTTAACGTTTGTAGGGATACATCACCACACACCTATTTCCGAAAGGTCAGCCAGAGAAATACAGTTTTTAAGCCATTATACCCACCGCTGCCCTCACCCTCTCCCAGTTGTTTTTTAAGAAGCGGTAGGCTATATCAGCAGTTTGCTGTGGCCTTAACATGAAGGATTGCCAGTTAGTAGATGGCAGAGGTGTGTGTTATGTGTGAGTGTGTGTGGATTATAGTAATGCCATGGCAGGAGGTTCTCCGTAGATCTGCGAGTTCAGCCCCTGGCTTTCCCTTCCCAACGAGTCTCTTGTAATCAGACAGCCTTGAGCAAGCCTGCCCCCTTTTGTCTGTGTTGCCTCGACGATACGCAAATGTCACGCAGCACTCGGGACTCAAATATGAGCGATAGCGAGGGGTCGAGCGTCAACCTGGATTAGCACTTAAGTAGGCATTATCTGGCTGCTAATGATAATTATGGTTATTGGTTACAGCAAATGAGTGAATGCGATGGAATGATAAAGCTGCAGTGTCACGAGTGGGTTCGTCCTGAGTCCATCTGCTGGCCCATGGGCAACGCAGCCACTGGAACGCATCTTATCACGTTTTCGCCACAAAGCTTCTTGTAAGAAGATATCAATCATCCCAGTATTTATCTGCCCAAAAGAAAAGGGCTGTGAAAGGCTTGTAATGAGGCGCTGGCAATGAGATCTCTGCGGCTTTGTTATCGATCAGAGATGCTTAGACCGCTGCAAAGTAATGTCTTCACAGTAATATTGGGAGAGCGTAACTCAGATAAATGTGACGTTTATATTTGGCCGAATCCAGTGGCCACGGACGGCTGATGGATGATGAGGGAAATGCACGGGGAAAGGCAGACACCTCACTCATTAATCTGCAGAACTGCACTGTCTGCGCGTGTTTGCATGGCAACGGCAGCCTCTCATTACTCACAGAGCTGCTGCCTATTATAAGGGTGTTGATGAAAGAGTTTGCATCTAAGAGGCGGTCGGGTCCCCCCGCTAAAACCAAACCCGCAAGCAAGTTTTCTTCTAGGGTCAAGCCACTTAATTGCTCCACTCACATCATTTAGCATGCCCAGACAATAACATGAGGTACACACAAAAAAATTTAAAAGTGATAACATTCCGTAAAAAGTGTCAATGTGTTATGTCTGAAACACAGAAAAAGGAGAGCCTCGTGGCAAGCAAGACATTGCTTGCCACATTGCTTGCCACAACTACTGCTGTGTTTTGTGTGTATGAACAATTGCTTGACAGTGCGAGCAAGCCTCTCTCACTGTGCAGGTCCTGCTGGGGCGCAGCGTTAAAGGATTTAATGTTTGTTCACTGCCAGAGAAGAAACCTGATATCGATCATTGTTCGCCGTCCTGGCACAAGCACACCCTGAAGTGTTGCACACCTACTTACCCATGAAACGAATAGAAAATAAGCAATGACGATGTTATTTGGGAAATCTGGGGCAGGAGTGGTTCAAAGCTAAAAGTAGCCATGTTGCCTCGAGGTATGTTTTGATATGATGGAAGCAGTACAGTAAGCATGGCAAAGTTGGGACTATTTTCTATGTATCGATATAGTGGAGTAATGGCATGCTGGCAGAGAATGACATCACACTCCCTCTGTGTGTTGGAATCAAATATTCTCTGCTTTTTAGTGTCATAGCCGGTCATAGTCATAGCCACACACACTACACATTACTTTTCAGTAGTAGTAAATATTTCTTCAATGAAAGCTTTAGCCAAAACAATATGAATGTTTTTTGCGGATTTAGAGCTATAGTCAGATTCAAACCCAGGTAAATGTGTCAAATTTTGAGTGGTTTTGTGATCCATCCATCCATTATCTTGACTGCGTCTCCCAATTTACTTTCACAATCACTACCCTGTCTCGCCCATTCTGAAAAATGACAGCTCATTTTAGAATTGAATCCTCTTCATTGGAACAATAATTAACCTTAGGAGTCAACAATCAGCCAAAGTGAAAACATTGCAGCCTCTCAAACCAGATGATTGGACAGGTTGGTTCAATTAGCTAAGTTTGCTAGGACCAGCAAAATAATTGAGGCATGTCTTCATACGATGGAAGTCTAGGGGCTGGAATCTCGTCTTTGTAATGCAGTAATGCAGCAATTACTTGGATTAATAATTCTAATGGTATTGCCGTTTTGAAAAAAGTTATTTGTTACACTACTAGTTACAGAAAAAAGTAATAATATTACAGTAACTAGTAAATAGTTACTGCCCAACACTATTGATAAAAAATATATATGGAATTTTGGATGAAGTTCTTATTCAGATGTTCCACTTTTTACCAGTCCTGCACCATGACTCCATCTTGGCGCTGGTAGGATTCAGTTAATTCACTGTAGGAAAGCAAGCGTTTTCACTTACTGTAGTATCTGGTAGTACCCATTTGATGATGGCCAACAGAGTAGTGTTTTGATGATTTGAAAACCCATACAAGACCACTGGCATCTGCCCGAAGTGTTGCTGGGTTCTCAACCAGCACTAACGCACTACCTGTGAAAACCTCTTGCTCTTGATTCAGGATGTCCACCAGATCCCAAATGGGCAGGGTCAAAGGAGCTCCCCCCGTCCCAGCCCCATATCATCGCACCCTGTGAAGGCAACAGTGGCTTCAGAGGGGGCAGCCTGTCTTCAAGCAGTGTGTACCGACAACCTGGTAAGAGGCAACGCACACATAAACTAGATCAAAATAGACCGAGGTCAGGAGGGGTTTGAGACCCCATTAGAATATGTACTTATGTATTCATATTTATATGTAAAGATAATATAAAACCATGGACAGACAGTATGTCCAAAAAGAAAAACCACAAGTAGACAACATGTTATACATGTAGTTTTTTTTTCCTGTACAGTATGTTAATGTTTGGATTTTAGTAATGAATGCATGACTACTGTATGTCGTACATTACTTGGTATGTGTTCTAGTGTATGGGGCCGTTAATGTGTTTGGGTTCCACTCGTCTGAATGGACTTGGGTTTTAGCCCCATTGAGGGCTCTCCTGTATGCATCATTGAGCATGATGTCTAAACCTCCTCCCTAGCACTCTAATTTTGCTCTCATAGTACTCTAATTGTGCTCAGTCTAGGTCACTTTTGATACATACTGTATGTCTGCCAAAGGATCTACTGTAGAAGTTTCGTATCACTTTAATGCCGCATGCATACATTACATACAGTACTGTATCTCTGTGGGCAGGATTACATATAATAGCCTTAACCCTGATCTCTCTGCTAATTGTTAGATGCTCTCCCCAGGTTATAGCTGTACAACAGTAGCAAAGTATTAACGAGTAGTCATTTCAAGAGAGGTTATGTGGGGGCATTTGGAAACGCAAGGTATCTTACTTCATACATCATATCTCTTGTCTACTGGGTAACCGGTGAGCAAACAGGGAAAGACAGTGTGTCTGCTCTCCTAACCAGTTTGGGGGAAGTTTTACCTTGAGTGCAGGGGCAACAAGCACTCAATGGTGCACTCACACAAGTTCTACAATAAATGCATTTGTGATCAAATATGGGTGGAGAAGTATTTCTTAATATCACAATGAAAACAAAGTCACTTTGACATCTACTTGACCATGAGGCTACAGCAACATAGTGAATATGTGAGTGTCTTCTTTAAAGCAATGACCTTTTCTGCCTCGACCCTGCCATCTAGAACCATTTAACATTAGGTCTGTTGGCTCCAGCAGTGAAGCACTCAATTTGCAGCCTAAGTGAGCTTACGGCTTGTGTCTCCATTCACTGGCCACGACCACGGTTTTATTGTGTGTGTGTGCACTCACAAAGGTAGGTGCGAGCGCTTCACATGCACAGCTGTGCATGTGAAGCGCTGCTGGAGGATACTAATTACAAATGTGTGTAATGCCATTGTTAACCAGCGCCGGGTCTCGCAACAGAGCTTTGTATTTCACAAACATCCAGTTAATGATGAGGACAACTGACAACACATACGGACATATGCAAACAAACACGTGGGGGGGGGGGGGGGGGAGTTGAGAAGCATGCCCGAAACGCACAGGCAAGCACGTGCACGGGGTCGGTGGAAATACAATTCCTACTGATGCAATTATGCCAGTAGGACCATTTCTACAGTATGCTGGAGAACAGGCCCACTGTCTGTCTGTCTGTCTGTCTGTCTGTCTGTCTGTCTGTCTGTCTGTCAGCACCTCAAGTATCCTGTACACTCTAGTGGAGAACACTGCACTCAGCTGTACTACACGCACATCAAGTTCCACCCACGGTGCTCCTAATTGCTTAAAGCCATGTTGAACAAGCGGCGGCTCTGTGCGTGTGTGGGTGTGTGTATTTGTGTACACCATTGGTAGAGCTGCTGCCCTCCACACTCCAGTAGCAAGGCAATGCACCTCAGCTCTATCTGCTTAGCTGACTGGCAGCCGACCCAGCACTTGATAAGGAAGCTCAGGAAAATGTCCAGGGATACAGACAGAGAGGCAGACAGAGAGGCAGGCAGACAGAGAGGCAGGCAGACAGAGAGGCAGGCAGACAGAGAGGCAGGCAGACAGAGA